>ML791560.1:146895-166898 GCA_009831015.1 Picea engelmannii | reverse complement strand
TCATGAAAATTCAAACTTTGTGCCATTCGCCCTCTTATAGTTGCTCGAGACATTTATGGACTAGGTCATTAGGCCTCTTCCAATATTTGGACCATGTTTGAACATTAGGGCCAAATTTAACTTCAACCCATTCTTGAACTTTGAGCCATTACAAATCCATCCTACCAATTTTTAAACTTCATCTAATAACAATACTTTGAATGTAATCCCCCTGAGCATTCTGAAACAAGGATAATGGGCCACTTTGGTATGGGGGCATTGAGCCATTTCAAAAGATTGGGCTTCTTATGAACTTTTTCAAAACTTAATAGGAAGGCCATGATTTCATCACTTGGACCTGCAACTTTACGCAAATTTATGCAACATGCAACTTTATGCAACAATGCAACTTTATTCCCCTAGACAATCCTACGAAGATTTAAATAGAATCTAAAAACCTTACGTAAACATACCAATGGTTTAAAATGCAACTATATTGCAACTTATGCAACTATATTGAAACTATATTCTCAAATATTGGTCAGTGGTCAAATGCAACTATATTGCAACTTATGCAACTATATGCAACTATATTGCAACTTATGCAACTTATGCAACTATATTGCAACAATTTTGTATGCAACTATATGCAGCTATGGAACTATGCAACATGCAACTTACGCAACATTATGCAACTATATTGGAACTATATGCAACTAGGTGTGGCAATTTCAACTTTATGCAACTTTATGATGGATAGGTGTGGCAATTTCAACTTTATGCAACTAAATGAAACTATATGCAACTGTGTTGAAAGTGAGACGTGTTGTAACTATATTGCAACTTATGCGACTATATGCAACTATATGCAACTTATGCAACTATATTACAACTTATGCAACTATTTGCAACTTATGCAACTATAATGCAACAATCCTAAGAAGATTTAAATAGGACCTAAAAACCTTATGTAAACATACCAATGGTTCCAAATGCAACTATATTCTCAAATATTGGTGAGTGGTCAAATGCAACTATATTGCAACTTATGCAACTATATGCAACTATATTTCAACTATATTGCAACTTATGCAACTTATGCAACTATATTGCAACAATTTCATATGAAAATATATGCAAATATGCAACTATGCAACATGCAACTTATGCAACTTCAACAACTTTATGGAACTTATGCAACTTTATGCAACTTTATGCAACAATATGCAACTACCAAAAAATGTATATTGACACGATAACTTATCTTCTTGTTTCAATGAGTGTAGGTACCACCAAATAGGTATTTGTCGGATCTATCTTCCTCGAGTGATGATCAAGATATAGTAAGAGAGGTTTAAAGTGAGACGTGCTGTACTAGATCTACCGGTTCTAGATCAACTAGGATGGAAAAGGTAAGGAAAAGATTTTGTACCCGCATGCAATTTTTTATTTCCAACGGAGGGTCGTGTAATTATGATGCTGAGAGCATAGATGAAATTGAGTTTCCCTTGAGGTATAAACATCTAGTGCAATGATGGGAACCTAAGGAGCTACTTGAAGTGGACACAGATTTCTTCATCGGTGGGAGGATGTATCGCATTGCTCCTTCGTCCTTACATGGATTGGGGCTATTTTCCATGGATGGAGTAAAGGTCGGCTATGGCACTGTAAATGAATTGATGGAGTATGTTAGACCATTATACAAATAAAATCATTGGTTGATGTTGGTCTAATATACGCAAAGTATGCGGAGATATGGAGTTGCCGCAAATTATATACAACTACTAGATAACAATCAAAATAAAGGGACAACTATGTATATTGATGGAAGGCCAAAAGCTACTGGAAACATTACGGGCTTTATAAATAGTACACAACGAGTGACAACAACTAAGAAACCAAATTTCATATTGGAGGCATGTGAAGGAAATCGTATATTTGTATGTGCAACAAAAACAATAGTTCCAGGTGAAGAGTTGTTGATTGATTACAACTTAAATCAAATAGATGGAGAGGGTGACCATGGAAAGGCACCCACTTCACCTCAGTAGGTAAATGTTAAATACAGTAAAAAATTATGACTACAACAACTAAATTTCATAAATTTCATTATTTTGTTTTTCTGTTATTACTGCAATATTTCATTTTCTTAATGTTACAAGTGAATTTCCTAACTTTTATTGATTGAATTATTGTGTCAACGTCTGTCCAGGGTGACCGTGTCCGAGCTTCACCCAATACATCTCTCCAGGGTGACCGTGGCAAGGCACCCACAGTGCTTCAGCAGGTAAATGTTAAATACAGTAACAACTTATGACTACAACAACTATATTTCTAAAATTTCATGATTTTTTTTCTGATATTACTCAAATATTTCATTTTTTTAATGTTACAGGTGAATTTCATAACTTTTGTTGATTGATTTATTGTGTCAACTTCTATCAAGGGTGAACGTGTCTGAGTTTCACCTGTTACAACTC
Source organism: Picea engelmannii (assembly GCA_009831015.1). Lineage (NCBI taxonomy): Eukaryota > Viridiplantae > Streptophyta > Pinopsida > Pinales > Pinaceae > Picea > Picea engelmannii. The sequence goes on along the minus strand of ML791560.1, from coordinate 164,439 downwards.
TCCAGGGTGACCATGAAAAGGCATCCGCAGTGCCTCACCAGGTAAATTTTAAATACATAAACAACTTATGACTACAACAACTAAATTTATGAAATTTCATTATTTGTTTTCTGATATTACTCCAATATTTCATTTTTTAAATGTCATAGGTGAATTTCATAACTTTTGTTTTTTGATTTATTGTGTCAACTTCTGTCCAGGGTGAACGTGTCCAAGTTTCACCCATTACATATATCCAGGGTGACCATGGAAAGGCACCCGCAGTGCCTCACTAGGTAAATGTTAAATACAGTAACAACTTATGACTACAACAACTAAATTTCTGAAATTTTGTTATTGTTTTTCTGATAGTACTGCAATATTTTATTTTTTTAATGTTAGAGGTGAATTTCATAACTTTTGTTGATTGATTTATTGTGTAAACAACGGTCCAGGCTCCCGTAGAGGATATTGATGAGGACATAATATTTTATTCGACAAACCCAATGACAACTGTAACGAAGGACTTGAAGAAGGCTAATATGGAATATCTAGGTTTGATTAGCAAAAGACCCATGACATAGGAGGACAGGGAAATAATTGTAGAGCTACAAAATAAAATAACTAATTATGGGGTAGGTGGTATCTTTACATATTTTTATTAGCTATGAATATTTCATATCCGTTTTTTAGTTTTATATTTTGTATATGATCTGATAAAGAATTTGTTTTTGTTTGTAGGAGTTTTTAAACCTCGTGCGTGGGGAACCTATCGATCCTGCAACTTCTATAGGTAGCAGTGAGGGTCCAATGCAAAAAAAAGGTCGACATAGCAAAGTGCAAGTGAGGCTTTTTGAGCCTCCCGAGGTTCCCCTCGAATCCATTGATGAGCGGGGTGATTTTGACCGGTGTGACATGTCGGAGCATGATGAGCCGAAGCCTAGGACTCGACATGATGACTTTGGAGAGGAACATAGTGTAGGTGCACATAATACTATTTTTCATGGAGTCGAACAAATTAAAAGCACTGGTTCACTAGATGTCACCTTTCTGGTGGATGACATATGTGTTCCGATAAAGATTCAGAAGATTGTAGGTAATTGTCCCATTAATTGATTCATTATTTTAATGAAATTGAAATGGACATTTATTGAGATTATTAATTGATTAATGGATAACACGTTCCTGCAGGAAACAATGTTTTCTATAGAAACTTACATGACAAAGAATTGGAGTTGTTTGGCCCCACCATTCGCACATGGTGGAATGGCCAAGATAGAAAAAGAATTATGATTTAATAGATCACATGGTGAACTTGTTCGGCAACACTTTCAACAAGAAAGTGGTTTCAAAGTTAGCCAGAGAGAATTTAAAATACACCAGGGCCCAGTATAGGGATAAATTGCAAATAGACCTAAAGCACGAGCGCCCTCCCATGGTTTCTGAGAAAGAGTGGAAGGCGCTAATAGAGGATGGAAAGGAGAAATTGTTTAAAAAACAAGGACGAAAACCACAAGTTGGTCAAGCAGGGTAAAACACATGTCGTATTATTAGTGAAATATGACCATTTATGTTTTTCTTTCCCGTTTTAAGTAACAATTCTGATATCTAATTTTTTTCAAAAATTCCATATGTAGGCTACCAGAAACAACCAAAGAAACAAAGGTCAGAGTGGAAAAACATGACCAGCATAAACTAGGCCAGGGTGGCTACGAAAATCTCAAAGCGTGAATAGTAAGATTTAAACGATTAACTGTGGTTAATATTTATTTAATAGTAGCGAACAAATTTATGTTTTTGTTATTGGTATTTTTAATGGTGTTATGCATTGCAGTTAAATATGTTTGACATTGTTGCCACCGAGGAGGACCTGAAGATTGGTTACAAGCATGGTTTTAAAAGTGTCATTGAATATAGAAAAATCTTGGGCCATACTCCTATCTCCCCAGCCACGCAGGTAAATCAAATGAATAAGGAAACCGCAGTAGCATGCTTGAAAAGTCTTTTCATATTTTATCATATCACCCTTAACTAAGTATTTATGTTTGTTTTCAAGAAACAGTGCTACCGCAGTAGTGAATCAAGAGGTATTTAGAAAACACCGCGTCATACAAGGGTCCACATGTCCAGTGATAGTGTAGAGCATAGTACCCATTCCGGTATGTATGCTTCAGAATTATAAATATTTACTGTGATTGTAGATATTTATTTCTTGACGCATACTTATATATTATCTTCTAAAAATTGAAGAGCATGTAGCTTAGGAGGGTGAAATGTGAGAGAAACCAAGTAGATATGAAATTAACACACCAAGTGTCCCAACTATAGAGACAGGTAAAGAGCAATACTGTAATTTTAATCAAAACAATGAATTAGTTATTTCAATTATATTTCAACATATCGATATGATCGCTTTTGTTGTTCCAGTTCACATCCTTGAAAAGATGCTAACTAACCCTTCTCAACGACCATGGATGATTTTAGGGGCTAAATTTCTCTCATGGGCTAATTTTCCATGGTTTTTCCAAAAATGAGATTCGTTATTTTAAAAATGATTCGCCCGAATTTTATAGGATAAAATTATTTTACCTTAAAAATCGCCAAAATTTTATAAAAACTATATAAAATACTTAGAAATTTGAATATTTTTTAAAAAATATTGCCAAACATTTATAGTTGAAATATGAAGGATTAGTAATATTTGCCAAGGTTTCTACATTTTAAAATAAATTTCCATCCTTAAAATCATCCCTGTCAACGACATGTAACAACCCCCCACTGGTACGACTCCTACGCTTTACAACTGGTAAAAACAACCTAAACTTTTTGTGTGTGTACATGTAGGAAGGTAATAATGACATTATACTCAACATCGCAACATGACTAAGCCATCGATGGAACTCTATCATTAGAATTTCATGCTTCTTCCATCTGTTCACCTTCAAATTTTGAACTTTCAAGAATTTATTTCCATTCTAGATCATGGGAATAAGCTCTGGATGCAATTTCCAAAAATGACCATTGTTATTACCATCATTCTTACAATGTTCACATTGTTAGTGCTTCTTCCATGTGGCATTGGAAAATTTATTCTTTCGCTTTTCCCTCTTTGATATTTCTTCCCTTTTTTTTGAAAGAGCTCGTTCTGTCAATGGATTTTCTAACTTATTTTCCTTCAATATACATGGTTTTCTTATATGCCTCATCAAGGACCTTGACCTCAAATAGAATCACCTCCTTCTTGGTACGGTTGAACAACTCATTGATGTACTTCATCATCACCTTCCTATTAGACTTGTTGATACCTAGTTGGATGTACTTCATTCTAAACTCAATTGTTTTTTCTTAAACTCCTTATCCTTTTATTTTTCCAAGTTGATACCACTTGAAATCTTGTCCTTCTTCATACTCCATAGTCCATAGAATTGGTCTAGTACATAATGCTCGAAGTCTCAAGATTTAGTTACGTCTATGTATTTGTTCAACACTCTCAACCTTATGATATTTTAGAACCATCAAAACAAAAATTTATGTCTTTGTCATCACTTGTTAAAATTCATTACTTAAACTCAAGGCTTAACATTATCAGTTTAGATAACATGTTTTTCATTTTTTTTCAAAAATAAATAAAAATAAATATTCTAAATCTTTTAATAATTTACAATATTTTTAATTTTTTTTAAAAATATAAAACTCAATTTAACCACCTCTAATAAATTCATTCTTTTTTTTTTATAAGAATGCAAATAATAAGAAATTATTAGTTTGAACATGTATCCAAATCCTTTTATACATTTAACAATCAACCAATGCATTAACCTCAATGAAATGATTCCCTTTTACATTATTTAAATATTAATCTAATAATAGGTAGTCGTTTAACATTATTAAACAAAAAAAAACTATTGGGAAGACATGATGTCGATATTTTATACTCACCTAAAACTTAGATGAAATATAATGTGTAATTTATTTTTCAACTGTAATAAAAATTTCATTGTCCTTCCATATCCATTTGGATTTCTAAAACCCATATGCTTTACGTTTAAGTATACAAACTTTATTAAATAAATATTTTTTTTTAATATCACTGAAGGTGCGTGGGTTGAGCGAAGGAGTTACAAGGCAGGTGGATCGCGAGTTCACCAACGCTAAACCATGACTTTCCAAGGGGTGCTGAGAACGCAGTACCCAGGGCTCCATTCGTGGTCACATGGAGAAAACAAGATAGAAGGTGCAGGTTAGCGATTTAAGCACCCTGGTCTTTAAAGGAGTTAAGGTTGTCTGCTAAGGACGTCCATCAGAAGGTAGTGGCTATGGATAAGTGTCTTAAAAGTGGGGATTTAAATGATAAGCAAATGCTGTCAATTTATTAAATCGTCGTCAATCTATACAGCCAAAAGCATGCTCTCATCCCCGAAACTCACGCTGTAACAACATGTTAACATGTTGTCTTCACCTTTACCAAATGAAGATGCAGTCAACCATAGTAGAGATAATACCAACAATCAAATATTTAAAAGAAGGCAATGTATTGAATCATTACACAACTTCTATACCAATTGTCGTAATTATAACACCACAACAACACTAAGAACACCATCAGTCACATAGCAAAAACATAGTCAATGTACCATTTTAACAACATAGTGAACTCATACAATGCAAAAAAAATATATTTACGAAACACGAACCGGTTACACAATCAGTAGGTAGCAGAATGAAAGTATATATACTCATTGAAAAATAACAGACATAATCTATTCACTTACCTGGTACGATGTGTTACATAACAGGCACAACCTTAGTGGAGAAGAAACACCTAACACTTCAACCAAATCAAGCATCTGGTTCCTGACAATGACAACTCATTGCTCAAACTTGCCTTCAGTCTGGGCAACTTTTCTCAAGAGAGAAAAAGGGCATGCAGTCATCACAGAAGCACGGGATTGCAAATGCTTCCCCAATTAATCAAATAAACAAAATGTCACAATATAAGATAACATCATAACCACCAAAAGGATTACGATTTGAACCTTGGCAACTACAAAATTCAGATCATTCAAACTTGTGAATCAACCGAGATAATGAACTACAGTTTAGTAATACCATTCTTAATTATGGAAGACGATGTACCCAGAACCTGCAATTCTTTAATAAAGTTTTACCTCAACAATTTGCAAAAATAAACCTAAGTAAACAGTAGCGTTATCACTGTCATTGGAACAGTAACAAATTTCAGCATAAGTCAGTGGATCAGTAACAATTCGCAGCATAAAAAAAAATCACCATCAGGCAATGAAATACAGAGGCAACTCGTGGTTGGAAGGGTTAAGAGTGGAAGGAAATTTTCCCATTGAAATAATGAATTGCAGTGGTATAAACTCAAGATAATGCGTGTTGAAATGAAGAGGGTAGTTTCCTTCAACCACAGTAAACGCAGAGGTAAAAATACCAATGCAATTCCAAGAAAATGCAGAGCTTGAATGTAGAAAATAAAATCATTTTTGCTACGTTAAGAAAGACTACCTCGGAGGTAATCAATGTAGCAAGGCGCAATTCCAACAAACTGTCAAGGAAAACAACAGAGGTAGCCGACGGATGGGTTCGTCCTTCGCTTCACCATCTTCGCACAAAAAAGAAGGGCATTGAGATCCATAGGTCTTTTAACATTAAGGCGACGACCGTAGATCAGGCTCCTGGCCAACTGCTTAGGCGAGGACTGGTGAGAAAGGGACGAAGGCTAAACAACAAAGAAGGTCACACTCAACACAGCAAGGTGGTCCAGACATATGTGAAAATAAAGGCCATGTGAGTCAACTATCATCGAGCTAGGCTAAGAAAAGTGGAGTCATCTTTCTAACATTCAATCTACTTACCTAATCAACATGCAAATCCAAGAAAAAACGTACAACATCTATTATACAGAATGAAAAGATAGTATCGTTGCCTAATCGTCAGTGTGCTCTGTGCATCTCCTACTCATCGACCGTTGAGACTTCACCGGTACCTACCAACCAATGCTAGGGTTACTCTTCTTCCCCCTTAGCCCCCCGAGCCGCAAAGGGGCCACGCACACTATCCAGAGGTTCACCTAGCTCTCATCTCACCTCGCAAGGATGAGATACCACTCCTCTCCGAGTTGGGTATCCCAACTCCCACAGGGAAATCAGTCAAGTAGATAATTCTGTAGCGTAATGTTACAGAAAACAGAAGATCCCCTTTCATCCTTCCCTTCCTTTATTTTATAGAGTTTCGAACTTCCTTTCTTTCCTAAAATCTTATTTAATTAAAGTTTTTAAAATAAATTCTTAAAAATTCTTCTCCGTACAAGTGTCCCCCATCCCCTACATTCCTCCATAAATTAATTTATTTAATTAAGTAATTATCTTTATTTCCCTCACCCACCTAGAGTTACTCCTAGAATCACTCCTAGGTGTCCCTAAATTCCCTTACAGGTTTTAAAGGCTTTCCCTATTATGAAGTTGCTAATTCAGTTTAAAATTAGAAGGCTCTTAAATGGTAGATTCTTTACTAAGTTGACTTTCCACTTTTTCCCTTAAGTTGCCCTTTCCCTTTTTATGTTACCTCTTTTCCCTAGTTTCCTTTTTTTTTTTTCCCTCTTTCCCCTTTTTACTTAGAACTCAAAAAGGTAGGTGTGGAATTTAACCCCTTTTTCCTTTTATCATTAAATTAGTATATTTTAAATTATCAAAATATAAAATAATTAATTCCTTCTTTACACTCTATAACCACCGATTTTATTTCTTATAAATAAATTAATTTCTTACTCCCTTCAAGTTACAAAATTTTATGAAGATCATAATTATTATTTAAGTTGTTTTTATTTTATTTATTATTATTTTATTTTATTTTATCTATTTATTATTATTTTATTTATTTTTATTAATTTTTTTTAAAGGTAGACAAAATTTTAACCCTAGCGTAATTTTGGACTTAGAACTCATATTTTGTACTGGGCGACATTTAATTAGGGAAATTGTTTTAAAAATTACTTAACATATTATTCATCCTAAGGCTATCTAGGTTCATTCCTCTATCATCAACAACACGACGTGCCCTTCAGGACACACTAGGTGCTCCAAGGGTGCCACTCGCCTCATCTGTTCCCTTGTGCGATGTGCCCTTCAGGACGCACTACGTGCTCCAAGGGTGCCACTCACCACTCTCCATTTGTCTTGCGCGACGTCCCCTTCAGGATGCACCACGTGCTCCAAGGGTGCCACTCGCCACTTGACTGACTTGGTAGACATCAATAACCCCTAGAGTCAATACTCTGCTAGGTGAACTTATGGGAGACTAAGGGATTCTAAGGAATAAGGCCCCGGCCTTATTGCATGCCCCTTGGAATTATCGTGAGCGACTATCACAGTCTACCCTCATGGCATCGTGGGTCCTCTTGAACTAGGTAATCGTTAACCTACAGTTCGAGCCACGGCGGGAGTGCTAGTAGGTTGTGGTAGGGATATTGTCCACACCTCTCCCTCAACATATTTGGTAGTCATGCACGACCCCTTTAATCCATATGTGAGTCTGGTCGGCAAGCTATCATCAGCCTGCATCATCAAAAAATCATGTCAGAATATATCCATATCATATCATCTAATCATATGTGCTAATATCATAGTAAAAACAATCGACCCTAATATTACACTCCCTGACTCAATCCAGAGTCCAAGGGGTTCCATCGATGCCTCTACATCCTCAAGCTCCAAAATCCTTCACACTCAGTAAAACCAAGTCAATAGCACCTGTCTATGTCATAGCGGTAAAACAACAGGTCATCAAACCATAATTCCTCATAATCAAAATCAAAGGTTTTAATAGCATAGTAATCTGGATCACTAGCGGGCAAGTGTCCTCAAAGAATAAGTTCGCTCGGTGTGCCAGAGTGGGATGTTACATACACCCCCTCTTGGTCTAAACTTCCTCCCAAAGTTTCTCAGTATATATATATGCCGAAATAAAATGTATCATAGTATCATATGTCTATCCGTCAAACAAAATGGAAACTACTGGCGCATATCATATGCGTCCTCCCAGGTCGCCGAGTGTGGACTATAATTTTCCCACTGGACCTGGACCTTCTCTATTTTTCGATGTCATAGCTGTCGAACATGATGATCCAAGATGTGGACCGACTCAGCTGTGAGTGCTCCCTTTTTCGATACTCGCAAGGTGCTCAAGTTGAATCATGTGAAGGATCACTAATCATGAAGTCTCAACAGAGAAGTGAAATACATCATGCATACGCCTCAAGAATCAGGAAAGGCCAATCATCAATCCATAGGCCTCTCATTTCCCAAAATATTGTAGGATCCCACGAACCTAGGATATAGTTTAGCCCCCCATTTTTTTTTCCAACTAGATCAAACTCCTATGTGGCTTCAACTGCAAAAAGACTTGATCACCACAATGTAACTATGGTCGAAATGATGCACACCATCGTAAATCTTTTATCGATCCCGCGCTTCCTTGATCCTTTGTCTTAAAGTTCTCATTTAAGCTTCCAATTCTTGGATCGGTCCCACCTGGGTCCTATCTGTAAGCCGATCCCAAGCCAAGGCCCCCGACATGGTCACCCGTAAAGAAACTTGAAAGGTACCATATTAATGGTGCTCCAGTAACTGTGGTTATAAGCGAATTCCACTAGTGGCAAGAATTCCTCCCAATTCTTCTGTTGGTCCAACACGTACAAACGAAACTTGTCCTTCAAGGTCTGGTTCGTTCATTCTGTTTTCCTGTTAGTCTCTAGGTGATACGCAGTACAAAATTTAAGTTGGTTTCCCAAGGCCTCATGGAAACTCGTCCAAAATCGTCCAGTAAACACAAATCCTCGATCAGATATAATCCTCTTAAGCATGCCATGCAACCTCACACTCTCGTTGAAGAAAACTCTAGCTATGTCGGGTTCCTGATACGTCGTACGCACAAGAATAAAGTGAGTACTCCTTGTCGGAGTGTCTACTATTACAAAAATCGAGTCATGTCTCCTTGTCGTTAGTGGAAATCCAACAAAAAAAAATCCCTCGAACTAGCCTCCCCTTTCGATTCTGGAATAGCGTGTGGTTGTAGTAGTCCTGTTGGGTGTCTATGTTCAGCCTTTACCTACTGACATTCTAGACATCTGGCCACATAGTTGACTATGTCTTCCTTTATTCCCTTCCAGAAGAATAAGGGTTTAATATCTACCCTCATCTTCGTGACTCCTGGTTGAGCCATGTAAACTGCTCTATGAGACTCGCTTAGGATCAACATCCTCAATTCATCATTCAGCGGTACGTAGATCCAACCTTTAAACCTCAATAATCCATCGCTATCAAATAAAAATCCCTCAAATCGTGGTACCATCATTGTGTTATGTCCAATAAAACCCTCGACCTCTTTGTACCCATCATTTTCACGCTGTAAAGTTAGAATCCTTTCTCGTAGATTCGTCTGAAGAGGAAGCATCGAAAAGATGCGCAGTCTCTGACTCAATGCATCTGCCACTTGGTTCACTATGCCTTTTATGAAGTAATCTTGAAGTCATAATCGCTAAGCAATTCCAACCAATGTCGTTGTCACCAGTTTAGGTCACTTTGTGTAAATATGTGTTGTAGTCCACAATGGCCAGTCCTTAGTTCAAATTTTCATCCAACAAGGTAGTGTCTTCAAATATTCAAAGCATATACGATGGCTAACAGATCCAAATCATGCATCGCGTAGTTCTCCTCATGCCCTCTTAGCTTCCTCGAAATGTAAGTGATCACGCGTCCGTCTTGCATCAAGACTCCGCCTAAGCCTCCTTGGATGCGTCAGTGCATACCAAGAAGTCTGCATCCATGTCAGCGACCTTTAGTATCGGTGTTGTTGTCAACAACTTCTTGAGCCTCTGAAATTCTTCCGTGCATTTATTGGTCCAAACAAACTTCTTGTTTTTCTTCTGCAATTTCGTGATTGGATTTGCTATCCTTGAAAACCCCTCGACGAACCGTCGATAGTATCCTGCTAAAACCATGAAGCTACGCACCTCCGAGACATTCGTCGGCACAGGCCATTCCATAATAGCCTCAACATTTGTTGGATCCACGGTGATGCCTTTGCCAGAGATGACATGCCCTAAGTAGTGAATATTTGATTGATAAAATGATAATTTTGACAACTTCCCATACAATTTGTGATTTTACCGACACTGTAGTACCAAGCACAAGTGCTCGTCATGCTCCTCTATCATCTGAGAGTAAATCAATATATCGTCAATGAATACTTGGACGAACTTGTCCAAGTACTCGTGGAACACCCCATTCATCAAACTCATAAATACCCCTGGGGCGTTTGCCAGTCCAAATGGTAAAACAGTGAACTCGTAATGTCCAAACCTTGTCTTAAAGGCAGTCTTAGGAATGTCATCCTCCTTGATCTGTAACTGGTGATACCCTGATCGCAAATCCATCTTGGAGAACATCGTTGCACCCTTCATTTGATTGAACAGATCATCCATTCTCGACAAGGGATACTGATTCTTGATCGTGGACTTGTTCAGTTGATGGTAGTCAATGAAAATCCACCACGATTTGTCCTTCTTTCGTATGAAAATAACAGGTGCACCCCATGGTGAAACACTAGGAAGTATCAGTCCTAGGTCCAACAACTCTTTCAGTTTCATTTTCAACTCTTGTAACTCCAGGGTCGACATCCGATAAGGCGTTCTTTCTATCAGTTCAGTCCACAGATTTAGGTCTATGGTAAAATCCAATTCCCTTTATGGTGACATCCCAGGTAACTCCTCCGAAAACATGTCCGCAAAATCTCTCACCACTGGAAGGTGTTCTAAACCTTTTGCGACTCCCTTCTCATTTAACGCAAGGATCGCATAAAGCTTGCACCCATTGCGCATGCTCTTCCAAAATTGCAAGGAAGAGATGAACCTCAGGGAAACTCCCTGGTTCTGGCCTACAATCACACATCTCTGCCCCGCGTCATCGACCAAGCTCAACTTTTTTGTCTTACAGTTGAGTATCGCCTCATGCGATTCCAACCAGTCCATACCAATCATGACACCATAAGATCCTAAGATCGTGACGTACAGGTTGGCCCTAGTGACAACTCTCCCAGGTTAAGGATACATCCTGTAACCTTTCCTCCTACGTTTTTCTTGGCTCCCAAAGCCATCTCCACAAATATAAACTCATCCTGTTCGACTATGTTTACCTTAATCCTTTTTAGCACTGCACCAGAAATGAAACTCTTGGTAGCAGCGGGATCTATCAAAATACAAAGGGTCTGGTCAGCGACGGTACCTGTCATCTTGAGCACAGTCGACTGGTGCTTTGCCTGGCAGTTATGCACCTCTGCATGAATCTGATGGGCCTTGCCCATATCTCCCAAGGTAGTGGGTCTAGCCGATCTGGTCTCTCTAGTCCTCTCCACCGGGCAGTCGCACTGGTAGTGTGCCCCCCCCACATGTCCAACACCCCTTCTTCAGTCTAGTAGTCCTGGTACCTAAAGTCGAAGATGCATTCTAACAATAAGGCCAAACTCAAACTTCTTGACCTTAAGTTTCTGGGTAACTTGGTGCAGAGCATATCAAGCAGCACGAAAACGTGCCTCGTACTCGAGCACAGTATGGCTACCTTGTCGCAAGGTGTCGAACTCGTTCAGTTGACGCTCAATGATTTCCTTAGAAATATACTGCTCTTGGAACCATTCCTTGAACTGTTCCCATGACATGTCATCTACGATCATGTTCAAAAGTGGTAGGAGCATCATCCTCCATAGAAGGTCGTTCCCCTTCAGTTGAAACACAACCAGGTAGACCTTCAAGCTGGAAGCCATAATCGTAAAGCACTATGCCTTGCTCCACAACCGAGCCTCGACAACACAACCATTTGCGACACTCGCGGACTCGAGAACTCAACTCTCTCGAGTTCTCGATGGGTGATAATGGTACTAGATAGGGTGCGTTGTGGACCCTTAGGGGTACAGGTTCCCTGGCCTCATCTCAGTACTGATGGTGAATCAAGGCCTTTGAAATTACTTGGAAGGGCCTTGTGAGACCACCATCATCCCTTACTACTAGCGAATCCAACCCAAGGACCTGTTCCTCCCCTTGGGGTCAGACTCTAAGGGCGCGAAACTTCTGGAGGCATCTCACTTCCATCCACGATACCTCGCCATGAATCTCTACGGTGTCATCTAACAGGGATCATCACCACAGCAAGTTAAATTTTTAAATAGCGTTTGGTTAAGACTCAAGGGTTTACTACAGTGGAAAGCATGGTGATCCACAGTCGTAGGGTTGAACCTGCTCTGATACCACATGTACCAAGCCCCCACTAGTACGACTCCTACGCTTTACAACTGGTAAAAACACCATAAAATTTTTGTGTGTGTACGTGTAGGAAGGCAATAATGACATTATACTCAACATTGCAACACGACTAAGCCATCAATSGAACTCTATCATTAGAATCTCATGCTTCTTCTATCTGTTCACCTTCAACTTTTGAACTTTCAAGAATTTATTTCCATTCTAGATCATGGGAATAAGCTCTGGATGCAATTTCCAAAAATTACCATTGTTATTACCATCATTCTTACAATGTTCACATTGTTAGTGCTTCTTCCATGTGGCATTGGAAAATTTATTCTTTCGCTTTTCCCTCTTTGATATTTCTTCCCTTTTTTTTGAAAGAGCTCGTTCTGTCAATGGATTTCCTAACTTATTTTCCTTCAATATACATGGTTTTCTTATATGCCTCATCAAGGACCTTGACCTCAAATAGAATCACCTCCTTCTTGGTACGATTGAACAACTCATTGATGTACTTCATCATCACCTTCCTATTAGACTTGTTGATACCTAGTTGGATGTACTTCATTCTAAACTCAATTGTATTTTCTTAAACTCCTTATCCTTTTCTTTTTACGAGTTGATACCACTTGAAATATTGTCCTTCTTCATACTCGATAGTCCATAGAATTGGTCGAGTACATAATCCTTGAAGTCTAAAGCTTTAGTTACGTCTATGTATTTGTTGAAGACTCTCAACCTTATGATATTTTATAAACATCAAAACAAAAAATGATGTCTTTGTCATCACTTGTTAAAATTCATTACTTAAACTCAAGTCTTAACATTATGAGTTTAGATAACATGTTTTTCATTTTTTTTCAAAAAAAAAAGAGAAAAATATTCTAAATCTTTTAATAATTTACAATATTTTTAATTTTTTTTTAAAATATAAAACTCAATTTAACCACCTCTAATAAATTCATTTTTTTTATAAGAATGCAAATAATAAGAAATTATTAGTATGAACATGTCTCCAAATCCTTGTATACATTTAACAATCAACCAATGAATTAACCTCAATGAAATGATTCCCTTTTACATTATTTAAATATTAATCTAATAATAGGTAGTCGTTTAACATTATTAAACAAAAAAAAACTATTGGGAAGAGGCTTGAGCGAAGGAGTTACAAGGCAGGTGGATCGTGAGTTCACCAGGGCTAAACGATGACTTTCCAAGGGGTGTTGAGAACGCAGTACCCAGGGCTCCATTCGTGGTCACAGGGAGCAAACAAGATAGAAGGCGCAGGTTAGCGATTTAAGCACCATGGTCTTTAAAGGAGTTAAGGTTGTCTGCTAAGGACGTCCATTAGAAGGTAGTGGCTGTGGATAAGCATATTAAACGCATGGATTTAAATGATAAGCAAAAGATGTCAATTTATTAAATCGTGGTCAATCTATACAGCCAAAAGCACGCTCTCATCCCCCAAACTCATGCTGTAACAACATGTTAACATGTTTTCTTCACCTTTACCAAATTCATACGCAGTCAACCATAGTAGAGATAACACCGAACGGAATAATACCAACAATCAAATATTTAAAAGCAGGCAATGTATTGAAGCATTATACAACTTCTATACCAATTGCCGTAATTATAACACCACCACAACACTAAGAACACAGTCAATGTACCGTTTTAACAACATAGTGAACTCAGACAATGCATAAACAATAGCTTTAAGAAACACGGACCGGTTACACAATCAATAGCTAGCAGAATGAAAGTATATATACTCATTGGAAAATAACATACATAATCTATTCATTTACCTCGTACGTTGTGTTACATAACAGGAACAAACTTAGTGGAGAAGCAACACCTAACACTTCAACCAAATCAAGCATCTGGTTCCTGACAATGACAACTCATTGCTCAAACTTGCCTTAGTCTGGGCAACTTTTCTCAAGAGAGAAAAAGGGCATGTAACCATTGCAGAAGCGAGGGATTGCAAATGCTTCCCCAATCAATTAAATCAACAGAATGTCACAATAGAATATAACATCATAAACACCAAAAGGATTACAATTTGAACCTTGCCAACTACAAAATCAGATTTTTCAAACTTATGAATCAACCGAGATAATCAACTATAGTTTAGTAATACCATTCTTAATTATGGAAGATGGCGTACCCAAAACCCGCAATTATTTAATAAAGTTTTACCTCAACAGTTTGCAAAAATAAGGGTAAGTAAACAGTAGCGTTATCGCTGTCATTGGAATAGTAACAAATCGCAACATAAGTCAGTGGAACAGTAACAATTCGTATCATAAAAAAAAATCACCATTAGGCAATGAAATACAGAGGCAACTCGTGGTTGGAACGGTTAAGAGTGGAAGGAAATTTTGCCATCGAAATAATGAATTGCAGTGGGATAAATTTGAGATAATGCATGTTGAAATGCAGAGGGCAGTTTCCTTCAACCACAATAAACGCAGAGGTAAAAATACCAATGCAAGCCCAAGAAAACACAAAGATTGAATGTAGAAAATAAAATCATTTTTGCTGCGTTAAGAAAGACCACCTCGGAGGTAATCAACATAGCAAGGCACAAGACCAACAAAATGTCAAGGACAACAAAAGAGGTAGCCAACGGATGGGTTCATCCTTTGATTCACCATCTTCACATAGAAAAACAAGGCGTTGAGATCCATAGGTCTTTTAACTCTAAGGCAACGACCGTAGATCAGGCTCCTGGCCGACTACTCAGGCGAGGACTGGTGATCTAGAGATGAAGGCTAAACAACAAAAAAAATCACACTCAACACAGCAAGGTGGTCCATACGTACGGGAAAACGAAGGCCATGGGAGTCAACAATCGTTGAGCCAGGCTAAGAAAAGTTCAGTCATCAATCTAACATTCAATCTACTTACCTAATCAACATGAAGGTCCAAGAAAAAACCTACAACATCTATTATACAGAATGAAAAGATAGTACCGTTGCCTGATCGTCCGCGTGCTCCGTGCATCTCCTGCTCGCCGACCGTTGAGACTTCACCAGTACCTCCCAGCCAATGCTAGGGGTACTCTTCTTCCCCCTTAGCCCCCCAAGCTGCAAAGGGGCCATGCACACTATATAGAGGTTCGCCTATCTCCCAACTCGTCTCGCAAGGCCGAGCTACCACTCCTCTTCGAGTTGGGTATCCCAACTCCCACAGGGAAATTAGTCAAGCAGATAATTCTGCAGTGTAATGTTACGCAAAATAGAAGATCCCCTTTCATCCTTCCCTTCCTTTATTTAATAGATTTCCGAACTTCATTTCTTTCCTAAAATATTATTTAATTAAAGTTTTTAAAATAAATTCCTAAAAATTCTTCTCCATACAAGTGTCCCCCATCCCCTACATTCCTCCATAAATTAATTTCTTTAATTAAGTAATTATCTCTATTTCCCTCACCCACCTAGAGTTAGTCCTAGAATCACTCCTAGGTGTCCCCAAATTCCCTTACAGGTTTTAAAGGCTTTCCCTATTATGAATTTGCTAATTCAGTTTAAAATTAGAAGGCTCTTAAATGGTAGATTCTTTACTAAGTTGACTTTCTACTTTTCCCCTTAAGTTCCCCTTTGCCTTTTTATGTTACCTCTTTTCCCTAGTTTCCTTTTTTTCTTTATTCCCCTCTTTCCCCTTTTTACTTAGAACTCAAAAAGGCAGGTGTGGAATTTAACCCCTTTTTCCTTTTATCATTAAATTAGTATATTTTAAATTATCAAAAGATAAAATAATTAATTCCCTCTTTACATTCTATAACCACCGATTTTATTTCTTATAAATAAATTAATTTCTTACTCCCTTCAAGTTATAAATTTTTATGAAGATCATAATTATTATTTAAGTGGTTTTTATTTTATTTATTATTATTTTATTTTATTTTATCTATTTATTATTATTTTGTTTTTTTTATTAAATTTTTTTTTTATAGGTAGACAAAATTTTACCCCTGGTGTAATTTTGGACTTAGAACTTAGATTTTGTACTGGGCAACATTTAATTAGGGAAATTATTTTAAAAATTACTTATCATATTATTCATCCTAAGGCCATCTAGGTTCATTCCTCTATCATCAACAACGTGACATGCCCTTCAAGATGCACTAGGTGCTCCAAGGGTGCCACTCGCCTCATCTGTTCCCTTGTGCGATGTGCCCTTCAGGATGCACTACATGCTTCAAGGGTGCCACTCGCCACTCTCCATTTTTCTTGCGCGACGTGCCCTTCACAATGCACCACGTGCTCCAAGGGTTCCACTTGCCACTTGATTGACTTGGTAGACATCAATAACCCCTGGAGTCAATGCTCCGCCAGGTGAACTTGTGGGAGACAAAGGGCTTCTAAGGAATAAGGCCCCTACCTTATTGCGCGCCCCTTAGAATCATCATGAGTGACTGTCGCAGTCTACCCTCACGGCATTGTGTGTCCTCTAAGACTAGGTAATCCTTAACCTACAGTTCGAGCCATGGTGGGAGTGCTAGTAGGTTGTGGCCGGGATGTTGTCCACACCTCTCCCTCAACATCTCTGGTAGTCATGCGTGACCCATTTACTCCATATGTGAGTCTGGTCAGCAAGCTATCATCAACCTGCATCATCAACAAATCATGTCAGAATATATCCATATCATATCATCTAATCAGATGTGCTAATATCATAGTAAAAACAATCAACCCCAATATTACACTCCCTGACTCGCTCCGAAGTCCAAGGGGTTCCATTGATGCCTCTACATCCTCAAGTTCCAAAATCTTGCACACTCAGTAAAACCAAGTCAATAGTACCTGTCTATGTCATAGCAGTAAAACAATAGGTCATCAACCCATAACGCCTCATAATCAAAATCAAAAGTTTTAATAGCATAGTAATACAGATCACTTGCGAGCAAGTGTCCTCAAAGAATAAGTTCGCTCGGTGCACCAGAGAGGGATGTTACAGACATACCAGAAGTATGATACCTAAGAGAACACAAACAATAGAAAGACGGTTCACACGAAATACAGTGTCCTTGAATGATGATGATATCCCAATTGTCAGTTTTATGAGTGTAAAAAAACGTAAATCAAAGAAAAATTAGATGTATAATTTCATGACCTTTTTTTGGATCTTTATCGATGTTTATTTGTTCATGACCTTGACTATCTTAGTTATGCATTAATGTATATATGTTTTCTATATAGAGAAAATCATTTGTTGGGTATGGGAAATTGAGAGCG
>ML791560.1:110731-143264 GCA_009831015.1 Picea engelmannii | reverse complement strand
TACAACAATCGACCATATTAGCCAAAGAGTGACTTACAAAATTAAACCAACTACTTTAACTTCTTGCAAACATAAAACATCTAACTTGGAACAATTTCATGTGTTCTCTAAACCATGGATTTGTGGAAAGGACTATAAGGTCCGAACGATTCCATGACACTATATTCATTACAAACTTTCAACATGAAAATTCATAGCCTCATCATCTCTCAAGATATCAAGGAAACAAAAAGCATTTGGAGAGGTACATTATGAAATTGGGGCAAGGAACACTCATTTAAGGTTTTGTCATTTTGTTTCTAAGAGTCTTTAATGTAATGATCCCACTAAGAGTTAATTCATGTGAGCAAAGGTTAGGCCATATGGCCCCCACATTTTAGATAGGAGGTGGGTTGGGAAGCCCCAAAGAGAAATTTTCCCACAATCGAGCTAACAATCTTCTTAGAAGTTGGGGTAGGGATAGGTGCCATGGTTAGTTAATCTTTTTGGATTTGAGGATCTTTTCCCTTCTTTACAACCTTCATTATTTGTGAAGGGAAAGGCCACAAATCCTTGCATTTGAACATTGTTTGCAACTTGGGTTTCAATATTTTCCACATTGGTCGAGGGAAATCCTTAATTCTATGGTCAATGATTTGGCATTGAAACATATGTTCAAGAGCTTAATGTACTAGACCAGTTGGTGAATCCCCCCCCTATTCATCTTCACCTAGACGTATATAAATTCATTAAGGTCTTTAAACATTTTGACTCTTAAGGAAACCCCTTTTCTAAGGCCATAGGTTGAAGAACCTCATAAGCTCATGTCATATGAAATTACCAAATGATGTAATGATACATTTTAAGAAATCCCCAAAATTATGGTCAAGCTTTAAAACACTACCCCATATTGACCAATATAGTTGGGCACCTTCATCTGCAAAGAAATTTTTGTCATTTGGAAAGGAGAACAAAGTATTCCAACACACCCATGGATTGTGAGAAACCACTTCATGGAAATGAATTTTTTCCTTAAAAGAGAAATGTTGAGAGTATAAAGCATCACAAACATAAAGACTAGCGCCGACTACCTTCTTATGACATTGTAATATGACATACAATATGGTATACCATATTTCATGTAATTTCTTTTTTTAAACCTAAAGTCATGATCGAAATATTGACGCAAGTTCGTCGATTTTTTTTTACTATTTTACCATAATTGTCTCTATAGCAACGAAACTTCGTCGCACTTTTCCACAAATATTTTTCGCATATACAACATGTGCATCATAAATTTGGTTTTGAGATATTGCACTCGTCGATATTACCATGGAGTTTCATCGCAAGTTGCGACGGACTTTCATTGCACATTCAACAGTTGTGTCGTAAATTATTGGCTTGGCATAAATTTTCGTCCCAATTGCGACGAAGTTTCATCGTAATTTCCACATTTCTTCATTGTTATTGCGAAAATATTTTGTCGTAATTGCAACGATGCATAGGGTTAACCGATATTGAAGGTGGTGAAACGTGGAGAGATATATTCGTGAATGTTTCCACGCATACTTGGATCGTGGATATGGCGACGAAATTATTCTAATGAAAAAAAATCTCAGCTTTCGTGGAAATTGTGATGGATAAATGTGGCAATATGAACGAAAAACCGTTGAAAATTTGCTCATATGCACTAGTGATACCACTAACAAAACTAACTACATCAAGGCAGGAAACGTCAAGGAGACATTATTAACTCAATAAATTACATCATGTGACTAACTTAACTAAAGGTACCCAAGTGAGAGTTGTCTGCAATGTTAAAGGAATCGGCTAAGGAGTGTAAATGTCATAAAGCCAATCACAATCAATGAGACACTAAGGCTGTGTACCTAAAATTAGATACACTGCCACATGTCTTTAATAATATTTTTCTGTCATAAAAGTTAAAAGAAATTACTACCATTTGTAGTAACAAGATTTACTGACATAAAAGTTAATTGGAAATGATTACAGGGTCTGATCCCATAACAATACTTAAAACAATCACTACAGTTGGTACAAAAACAAAATCCCATAACAATACTTAAAACTGGAAAAAAAAGGAGGGGAAGGAAAGTTGTTCCAACCCAACAGTGCCAACTAGACGCGTTGCTAGGTAAAGGTAAGGCTCAGGAGTATGGACACCTAGTTGACGATCTAGAATTATTGTCTTTTTACCAGTTAGGAGGCGCAGTCAGTAGTTATGCAGACTCGTGGCCATTCAACGCACACAATCCACAATTAAAGGCAAAAAGTGTGGGCATACCAACAATGCAATCTTCTTTCTAAAAAGAAAAAAGAGGGGGTCATTTAAACAGTGACTCATTCACGTCTTGAAGGAAAAATGGTGGTCATAAAAATGCAAGAAATAATTAATAAATGTATCAATCTTTAAGATGGAGAATCTCCATGACATTATATGATTATGGTTAGGTTACAGTCTTTATTCAGAAGACTATTATTCACAATGAGACTGGATTTGGGTCTTATTCCATCTATCTTCATAACCTTGAGGTGGATGATGATATCAGATCCTCAAGAAGGATATTCCCCAACCATGAGAAAGGCTAGCAAAACACAGAGGTTATATCAGGGTTGGAAGTAGACCACTAGAAGAATTACTTGAGTGAAGGAGTAAAGGGTATCCTCTAATCATTTTTCTTTTCTTTGGTAACTTTTATTTGGTTTCCTTCAGATGTTGGTTTTCTTTCGTAAAATCGTGGTCATAAACAGACAGATGTAGACTTCAATTTCATGACCAACTCATGGTAATAACAGGGAAACACAGTCATTAGTTTTATGGCAATATTGTGGCAATGATAGGAAAACACAGAATTCAATTTCATGCCAGATTCATGGTAGTAACAGGTAAACACAAACATTCTTTTATTGGAATTTCTCCATGCCAAAAGCACCGGAAGGGATCCACAATGTCGTCTGTATTTAAAAGAAAAAAAAATTGTTGGGCAAACGCCCAGACTGGAATTTATATTGTCGTCAACAGTTAAAGAAAAATTGTTGGAAACAGAATTATGAGCTCATAGCTCAATATCCATCCATACAAACGTAAGGTTAAATGTACCCCACAATGCACCGTAACGCAGAGTTAAAATATTCATCAAGAAGAGTAAATTTATCCCTCCATGTATAAAAATGTAGACAAAATGTAAAAACGTAGAGCACAGTAGGAGAAATGCATAGAACCAAGGAAGGTCATTGAAATATCCGCAGAGGTTTTATCATCCCAAGCGTGAAGAAAATCCAACAAGGTATAGAAATGCACCATGGAAGTAAAGGCTACGCCAACAACAAGTTTCGGGGTTAATAAAACACATAAAGGCGTAAGACATCAACTGCCAAGGACAACAATAGAGGTATCCCACGAATGGGTTCATCCTACGCTTCACCATCCTCGCACAGAAAAGCAAGGCATTGAGATCCATAGGTCTTTTAACGCTAAGGCAATGACTGCAGATTAGGCTCCTGGCCGATTGCTTAGGCGAGGACTGGTGACCTAGGGATGAAGGCTAACAACCAAGAAGGTCACACTCAACACAACAAGGTGGTCACAACGTGCGGGCAAAACAAAGTCCATGGGAGGCAACAATTGTCGAGCTAGGCTAAGAAAAGTTTCAGTCACTAAATTAAAAAAAAAAAAAAAAAAAAAACCATTATTTTACTGTTCCATTAAATAAGAAGATCCAAGCATAAGTCCTAATACATTCTACCATACAAAAGTGAAGAGAGCGTACCATTTTCTGTTCGACCGCTCTGAATGATGTTCACGGGCTCTGTACCACTTCCGCTTGCCGACTGACGAGACTTCATGGGTACCTCCCAGCCAATGCTAGGGGTACTCTTCTTCCCCCTTATTCCCCCGAGCCGCAAAGGCGCCACACCCTCACTATCCAGAGATTTCGTCTAGCTCCTAGCTCGCCTCGTAAGTCTGAGCTACAACTCACCGAGCTGGGTATTCCCAACTCCCACAAGTAAATCAGTCATGTAGATATTTCTGCAGTGTAACGTTATGCAAACAGAAGATGATCCTTCATCCTTCCCCTTCCTTCATTATATAGGGTTTCGATTTTCCTTTCTTTCCTAAAATCTCATTTAATTTAAATTTTTAAAAATAAATTCCTTAAATTCTTCACCGTACAAGTGTCACCCATCCACTTCATTCATCCATTATTTAATTTCTTTAATTAATTAACTATCTTATTTCCCTCACCCACCTAGAGTTACTCCTAGAATCACTCCTAGGTTTCCCCAAATTCCCTTACAGGTTTTAAAGGCTTTCCCTATTATGAAATTGCTAATTTAGTTTAAAATTAGAAATCTCTTAAATGGTAGATTCTTTACTAAATCGAATTTTTGCTTTTTCCCTTAAGTTCCCCTTTTTCCCTTTTTATGTTACCTCTTTTCCCTAGTTTCATATTTTTTTTTTAATTTTCCCTCTTTCCCCTTTTTAATTAGAACTCAAAAAGGTTGGTGTAGAATTTAACCTCTTTTCCCTTTTACCATTTTATTAGTATTTTAAATTATCAAAAGATAAAACAATTAATCCCCCCTTTACATTTTATATCAACAGATTATTTTTTAATGAATAAATTAAATTTCTTACTCCCTTCATGTTACAAGATTCAACTAAGGTCATAATTATTATTTATGTCGTTTTAATTTTAATTTTTATTATTTTAGTTTATTTTATTTTTTTAAAGGTGTTACACATCAACATTACTTGCTTTGATAAGTGTCGCAAGTGTCACATGCTACTCACAAGTGTTGCAAGTGTCAAGCAAAGCATACTACCATGAAGCCTATGTCATGCTTATGATGACATTAAGAAGACACTTAAAATGCCTCAATCACTTGATTTGAAGGAAGAGGACTGGTTGACTGAAGTTAAGTACCTCCTGCCCAGAATAGGCAACGCTCCCTCAAAAGGGCCATCAGAGCCGAACATGGCAGAAATCACTTGATTACCGGTCAATGATGTAAACCATTAACAAGTGCGAGGGAGATCACCATTAATGTCAATGATCCCCAAGGTACCCTAGTACATTCCAACGAATGTGAATGGATGAGATGAAGTCGAACATCCATGGAATCATCCGATCAGAGGTCAATGATGTAAACCTGTTGTCGGATGTGAGGAGGCCTACCATTGAGGCATGCAGGTCCCAAAGTACTAATTGGATTCTAAGCCTGATTTCTAGATAATGTGTTGAATTCGACAGGAATAGGCTCGTCGAAGGAGGGCCTTGATGTATCCCCCATCAACAACACAAAACTGACATAGAGATGTAATTGGTAGATCAAATGAACATGGACTGACACGGGTATTGATACAAGATATTTGTGATGGCTGACTCTCAAGGCAAATACTTCCCTTGAACACTGAGGCACAACAACAAAAACATGACATGGACCAAAACTTGATGATGCAGTGGATGCGGTGACTTACATCAGGTGACCCAAAGGAGTGAAAGAAACTCAAAGGATTGTCTCAGTGCAGAGGTTCAGTGGATTATAATGCGTGCAAAAGACAAAGTGTCGTGTTCAAGGGCGACTCTAAGAATTACTTAGTAATGTTCTCAAAATACTACTTGGCTTGCTTCTTTCAAATTTTCCCCCATCCAGATAGACGAGTTCCTCTTTTTAATTCTAACGAGCTCGAGGAGGGTAACACATGCTCGATATAACTCACCTTTGGTAAGTTCCTCTTCCTTTGTTTAACGAACTGAAAGAAGTAAGGGTATGGGCCTGCCAATGTTTGTTTTAGCGAGTCTAAAGACAGAAAACTTGAAGGTTTTTCATGATTATAGAGTTTGGAAAAACACTTAAAATAGAACTCTCTCAATTCCTTTTTCGTACAGTTAGTCTCATGAGGCCGAAAAAGAGATAAACTACCACTTGAAAGATTCCCTTTCGAACCTTTTAACGAGTGTGAAAGGAAGCAAGATCACTCGACAATCTTTTCATGTTTAGAGAGTCTGAAAAGAGTTTAAAGGTGACTCCAGGGGGTTCCTTTTTCGTGTGTCTGTACGGGTCCGAAAAAGAGATAAAACTCTACCCAGTGCGTTCTTATATTCTCGAGCTTGAGAACGAACTAAGACTATGCTCGTAGATGTGACAAGGTAAACAAATGATCAAAACTGCTTTGAAACCTGTAGTGTCAAAACTGCAATCCAGAGGTTTAGTGAGGCCATTATATTGTCAAAGAAACCCACAAATAACTATACCTTATAAAAAATGGAAATTTATAAATAGTAATACAAGAAAAATCTTCATTTACCATTTCATTTTTCATAAGGATTTGTAGTAGTGGAGATTCTTATTTTGGAAGTGGATCTCGTTTTTCTTGATACCGGAGCTACGGTTGACCATTTCTCTCACCGTTTGGACCAGGTAGATCTTCATTTCCTCCTCTTTCAATTACATGGTTAAAAATTTGTTTTCACAGCAATATTTAAATTAAAAAACGAAGCCCTAGGTCATTCCAAAAAAGATCAAATCGGCCTCTATTGAAAATGATGGGAAAAACACATTTGTTTACAAAAACATTTTTAGAGGGTGATATCATAGATTCCAACGCCTTGATAATTGAGTAGATAGGTCATTTTTGTTAAAGAATCCATAAGAAACTCAAAAATATGCCCACACAGCCATTATGAAAATCATTTTAATTTAAAACATTTTATTGCTACGTAGTGATCATTGAGTAATAAAAAAGAGGGTGTGGTCCTTTTTGAACAATATGGGCAATAGATTTCAAGTTTTTAAATTACTTAAGAAATTGCCGAAAAAATTGAATAATGAAATTCTTTGTTTTTTTTTTGTTTGTAGGTGATTTCGGCAACGACCATGATTGAGTGGAAGGAACGGGAGCATGATCTCAATGATTTGGATGCTTTGTAGAGTCCTCGTACACAGGCCACATTGAGAGCTTGTGGCCTCCTGAAATTATTCAAGCTACAAAAGATGAAGAAAGAGATCATTCTACTTGAGCACATAATCATCTTGTGGGATGTCGCAGAGCAGGGGTTTCGGATCAGAGCACATATTCTCACCATCGAGTTGGAAGATGTGTATCTCTTGACTGGCCTCTCGAAAAGAGAGGCTCCTATAGTCTTTTCCGGACAGAGGGAACTTTATGAGCAAGTGGATGTGTACCTAGCACGACATTGTGTCCCAGGAGCAAGACTGGTGGGGGGTAGAATCCCCATCAAGGATATCAGAGATTTACCCCTTCGTTCTATTCTGTTTTCCATCACAAGTGTGACAGGAAGAACTAGCGCGCATCTGGAGTCGATATCATAGGTAGATTATGGCGTACAATGTTTGGAGCCAACACTTTTTAACTGGAGCGCAGGGTTTCTTCGGAACATGAAGGACTAGGTTTCGAGATGTAGGATGGGGCAAAATAAGTTCGGATATGGTTCTTTCTTGGTATCATTTTTATTAGAGTGCATCCCCCATATGCATCCTCAAATTGCATTGGCGGTACGACCAGTGGGAGAACCACGGATGGAACAGTGGACTAGTCTATCTCCGAGACTAGTGGCAGAGTCAGAGTTCCAATTCACCGGTGACTTCTTCGCTTGGCTGAGATGCCAATATATTTGGATAGAATACTTCCCATATGCCTAGTTGGACTTTCACGGGAGCATGGATTTGATTCTACCAGAAGGGGAAGATTGGGATGCATCAGGTGAGAGACTAAGCAACACCTTGTCTAGTTTTTTTGTTTTAAGTTTTTTTAACGTATGTATATTTTTTTGGGTACGTAGAAGAGTTTTTAATGGATGTATTTTTTTAAACATGCAGACAAGGGAGTAGTGTGCCTGACTAAGATACCAGTACCATGATGTTGCGGGGGTGCTCAGGTTGCAGTAGATCCGGGGACACCAGTGATAGGTCTCCGAGAGGTTGAGAGAAACCTTCAAGGCCTTACGATGGACATTCCTCCTCTACGGAGGAGAGAAGTGCCTTTACATCTACAGAGACACATTATGGGTGTGCCAGAGAATGTTAATTCTCTACTGAGATGAGTAGTGCACGTAGTGATATGTTACTCTCAGCATAATGCAGTGCAGAGAGATTAAAGTCTCTCTGGTGATTGTATATTTTGTATGACTTGTCAGAAGATGTTGCATGGGTGTAAAGACCCAAAATTTTGCTCTTCCAAATACTTTTTTTTTTATGTAATCAAAACATTTTCAGTCATGCTATGTATATATATACAGTTCCAAGTTTTTACAGTGTCATAAGATTTGTAAATGATGATGTCTTTAATGTGATGTGTTTTAATTTACATGTGATGTACAATTTTTTTTCCTTCATGAAACCTTATCTATGGGCGAGATACTGATCCATGACGTAATTAACTAACGAATCCGAAAAATTTTTGAGTTCTCTTGGAATATGTTTGTATTCGATGTAATCAAATATTCGTTCAAGACAACGAACTTGTAGGTGGAGACGTAGCAAGATAGGATTGTGAATAGCGTAGATACGATTGAGTTGATAGACCACGAGTTGGGAGTCTAGGTTAACAATGATACGAGATATACCTAGGGAGGAGGCTTGGGTCAAAAGTCCGATGACAACATGATATTCTTCCATGTTATTAGTCGCTGGTCCTAAGAAAATACCTCATGAACTCACCAACTCGTTAGATTGGTAAATGACCCATGTTGCCGAAGAAATGTTCTGGGTGTGTCGACTAGCGCCATCCGCAAACCCGACAAAGATAGGAAAGGAAGATGTCATCTGTGCATGAAAAAACAAGCCACAATTATGAGTGGAAAAGGTAAAGACTCGAGCATGAAAAATAAATAGACACACCAAACTAAAATACAATAATGTACAACGTACACATGCTAGGTGATCTAGGTATAGTACCTTTTAAGGTAAAGCTCGTTCTGAGGCTCTCCTAGGGAAATTCCATCATAATCGACTAAATCGTAGGTGCCTCTCTGCAGAACACGTTTCACAATGTAAGGGCCATGCCACAGAGGTTCAAAATTACCTGTCCCTAGTTTGTCATGAGCCTAGTCATAGACGAGGGCTAAGTCTCCTTTTGCAAAAGTCTGAGGATGGACGGATTTGTCATATTGATTTTTTATCCATTTTTGATGTGCCTTGTTAACGAGAGTGGAATCACGAGGTGTTTCGTCCAGTTTGGTCAGATATAAGAAACGTTCTTCTTCGGAAAAAGTATGGGGTAGGAGTTCTACTTTAAGTTTCAGAGATGGAATCTCACACTCGATTTGTAAAACAACTTTGATTCCATACACTAACTGGAAAGGAGTGAACCCAGTTGCAGTTTTCACAGAAGTACGGTAAGCCCAGAGAGAGGAGAAAAGTTGTAGATGCCGGGATGTCTTATTTGCCCCTACCATGCGTTGAATCATGGTTTTGAGGACCTTTTTGATGGCTTCAACTTGTTCGTTGGCCTGAGGATAGTATGGGGATGAGTTTTCATGGAAAAAACCAAGCTTGGCATGTAATTCACTCATCATCTAGTTCTTAAAGTGTGAACCGTGATCGGTGACAATAGCTCGTGGTACACCAAAACAAGTTATGATGTGGTTAAAAAAAAAAGAGCTACAGTACGACCATCTTTCAGAAAGGTAGGCATAGCCTCAGCCCATTTGGTAAAGTAGTCGACAACGACGATTATATAACCGTGCCCCCCAGCTAAGGTAGGATTACATTGCATAAAATCGATACCCCACTTGGCGAAGGGGCTGATGGCGATAATGGGGTGCAGCGTAGTAGGGTGGGTGCATGCCTTGTTGTTAAAAACTTGGCAGGGTGGGAATTGTTTGACTGCCTCAATACAATCTTTGAAAATTGAGGGCCAAAAATAGTCGGCACATAGAATTTTTTGGGCTGTGGACATCCCAGAAAGGTGACCGCCACAGGCTCCAAGGTGACAGTCTTTCAGAACGCGTTCGACCTCTGCATGAATCAAACATTGTCAAAGGATAGTATCAATACCACAAAGATACAAGGTGTCGTCGATGATAAGATAACGACGAGAATGGTGGCGAATACGTCGACGCTCTTCACGGGAAGTGTTAGGATGAAAGAGTTGGGCTTGCAGATAAAGGAGGATGTCTTCATACCAAGGATCAGAGGTGTTGATGAGGAAAAGAGTTTCTTCATGGATAGAATCTCTAGGTTCGATATCTTCATCAGCATGGGGGAGATCGCAGATAAGCTCCGCAAACACCAGGGACTTTTTGGCTTTGGACTTCGCAAATTCAAGATCGAATTCCTGAAGGATGACGATCCATTTAGAGTATTTACCCCCAAGCACTTGATGTGTCAAGACATGGTACATGGGGTTTGAGTCCGCAATCACAGTGGTGGTGTGTAGTAGGATGTAATGGTGAAATCTCTGGATAGCGATGTCGGCTGCCAGAGCCAATTTTTCTACATGTAAATATCGGAGTTCAGGTCCAGATTGACTCTTGCTTAGGTAAAATATCACATGTTCCTCATCGTTGGGGTCCTCCTGAACTAACACCATTGCAATAGTGGAAGTGGAGGCGTCTAAGTAAAGGATGTAGTCCTTTGTATACTCTGGAGGGTGCAACAAAGGTGCGTGAGTCAAGGCATTCTTGAGAGCGTAAAATGATCGTTGAGCGATGTCATCTTAGATGAAAGGGGTGTTTTTATGCAACAATCACATGAATCCTTTAGTTATCTTAGCGTAGTTACAAATGAAACGACGAAGGAAGTTTTCTTTTCCTTGCAAACTCTAGAGTTGGGTCAAACTAGTAGGTGGGGGTAAGGCCAGAATAGCCTTAATCTTTAAGGGATCCACCCGAATCCTGTATTTAGAGACAACAAAACTGAGGAGTCGACCAGATTCGATAGAAAAAATACACTTATGTGGGTTCAAGCCGATACGGTAAAATGGACATCGAAGAAAAATAGCCCATAAGTGATCAACGTGATCTGATCGATTGGATGAGTGGGAGGGTAAGTCGTCGAGGTAAGGTTCTGCAATATGCTCGATATCGTGGAAAGTGTACGGCATGGCCCGCTGGAAAGTAGCACCAACATTTTTGAGACCAAAAGGTAGCTTCCAATAGGTGAAAGTTCCCCATGGGCAGATAAATGTTGTCTTATGTTGATTAGTAGGTAAAATTTCAATCTGGTTATACCAGGAAAAACCATCCATGAAAGAGAAGATTATGCTCCTAGTGCAATTATCAATGATCTGGTCGATGAAGGGCATAGGGTAGTTGTCCTTTGGACAAGCCTTATTGAGATCCCGATAATCAACACAGACACGAATGGTCCCCTATTTTTTGGCAACCGAAACAAGGTTGGAGACCCATTCTGTCAAAGGGACAGGATAGATAAAGCCTGATTTTAAAATTTTCTCAACTTCTGCCTTTATGGCTACGATTTTCTTGGGATGAACCGGGTGGAGTTTATGTTGAACAGGTTTTGCACCTGGGTAAGTCTATATTTCATGCACGACGATCGAGGGGTCGATTCCTAGCATTTCTTCATAGCTCCAAGTGAAGACCTTGTGAAATTCTTTAAACAGAGTGGTGTAAGATACCACTTCTTCAGGTGTGCAATTAGCACCAGGGTTAATGTTTTCCACAATGCCCTCTTTGATCTAAATATCAATAACGATCATAGTAGAGATATTACCCATATTCCCCCCAGAAAGAGTGTCTTGTGTGAGGATGGGAGATTGTGGAGAATTGGTAGCATCAGGAGGGAAGACAGAGTGTATGTCGTTGTGAATTTCTTCCAGAGATGAAAGAAAAGAGGATCAGTGATGGTTATCATCCCAAGGTACGTCATTGATACTAAGCATTTCCATTATAGATTCGTCGGAAGGAAAAATGTGGGAAATGTAATCGATTGCAGACGATAGGGAATCCAACCATGACGGCATCGAGTAGGCATCATGTGCCAATATATGGGGGTTGTCCAGGGAGGGAGAGGCATATTGGATAGCCACGTATGTAGCCTCGGCTGGGCTAAGTGGAATGGTGTCACCGAGCACATCGAATTCCATATGACTAGGTACAATCCAAGGGGAAGATTATTCCAAAGATTGATAAGCCATAGTCGAAATCATATTGACGGTGGAAATATGATGTGTGGTAGGTGGAAGTGGTGTAGGGAAGGTACCCATAAGGCTAGAATATTTCAGCAAGCCAACACCAACGCTTTCATACATAACTTTGTGGTCTCCCAAAAAAGTAATGTTGTTGGTAACGAGGGCACGAGGGTCGGATGTACAGAAATCTAGTTGGTCGATGGTGACAATTTTTCCTTGATGGGGGAATTGTACACATCAAAAAACTGACGAGGTAATGACAGTCATAGATTAGAACCAACTTCTTCCAAGTAGTAGGTTGTAATCGAGGGGGGAAACGACCACCTCGACATCGACAATAACAGTTTTTCCGCCCAGCTGAACGACTAAGGATTGCAAAAGTTCGGGAGGATGAAAACCTCGGCCATCGAAATCACGTAACACTGTAGGGGATTTGTTAAGGGAAGGTGATTTCAAGCCTTTCCAACAAGATAAATACATGACACATGTAGAGGCTCCCTCATCCAAGATAGTTCGGTGGATTTGTTGATTGTGAATAACAACATCGATTTGAAAAGCTAGTTGGTGGGAGAGTCGAGGTTGATGATCATCCAGATTAAACATGAGGTTATTAGATGACTCGGGATCGAAAGCGTCGATGGCAGCCAAGAGCGTTCTACGTTGACTGGGACAATGTTGTAGAACTTCCAAAGCAGGCATAGCACACGGTGCTTGAGCCAAATCTTCAACGATGTTGTAGTTTTGGGCAGCCCATGAACTAGGATTAAAGGTAGATTTTTGGATAGTGCTCTTAGGAGGGCGTAAGATGGAGTCAAATGAAGGTTTCTCGATCTGGAGTGGCTCGAACGGAGGGCTAGCAGACGGAGGACTAACGGAATATGGTAATTGGTCTGGTAAGGAACCGTTAGTGGGCTTCGGCTTATTCTGGTTTAATCGGTGTGTCATATGTCATAGTGCGAGTGGTCATATTAATCCCATTAAACATGTAAATGTGGGCACTTGTCGAGGCCTCATCATGGGATTGGTTGGAACTGCCCTCGAGAGTGGGGGTTTGAGAAACCAAAGATTGTTGCTGTGGAAAAGGCTGGGTAAGCACAGCGGGTTGTGAATTTACCTTAAATAACTTGGCCACTTCATCATGATGTGGACAGTCTCGGTGTAGTGATCATCACCACAAATGAGACATGGGAATTTCAGTTTCCGTTGTGGTTGTTTTTCGGCAGCAGGGGTTTGAGGTTGATTTTTTGGTTGTTCATTGTTGTTGTTTTTCTTTGGTTTATTTCTTGCTTTCTTCTTGCCTCCAGATTGTTGTGAAGGGGTCGATTGGACCGTATTCACCTAAGAGACTTGAGTTTGAGGGGAGGTAGAAGAGGGTGCAGTCGAACTGGGAGCAGACGTCGAAGCGGGCCGCTGGGTTGTTCTAGTCGACTGGGAAGTAGATTGGGTTTTGATGGAGCCAATGA
This sequence comes from Picea engelmannii, assembly GCA_009831015.1. Classification (NCBI taxonomy): domain Eukaryota; kingdom Viridiplantae; phylum Streptophyta; class Pinopsida; order Pinales; family Pinaceae; genus Picea; species Picea engelmannii. The sequence continues at coordinate 129,683 of ML791560.1, read as the reverse complement.
CTCCATCCACATGTGAGGTAGATGATGGTTTGGATGGATCAGTAGTGGCATAGGTAGAATTTGGTATCAATTAGTACAGAGTACCAGATTTTGAATAAACCAAATCTAAGTACTGAGCCCGAGCAATAGCTTCTTCCTTGGTGACTACGCCACCCATAGCAAGATCACGAGTGATCTGGGGTAATAGTGATTTAGTGAACCATTCTGCTAATAATTGGTCAGGAATGACCTTTTTGATTAACCTTCGTCGTCATCTCCATTCATGAATATGATCAGAGATATGTAGGGAGGTTGTTTGACGAAGGGAGGTCAATAGTTCGGTACCCATCTCGTATCGAATGGGTAGTTGGAAGTGTGTGAGGAAGGACATGGCAAGGGAGTTGAAATCGTGAAAAGAAGCATGTGGTAGTTCAATATACCACTTTGCTGTAGAACCCGTAAGCGTTCATTGGAAAAGACACAAACATATAGAATCGTCCATGAGGGAGTTCAATGAACATCACAAATGGAAAGTCGTCACATGGTTGTTTGGGTCATCTCTGGACTTTCCATTGAATTTTGGAATATCATAAGGAAGTTTAGCTGGAATAGCTGGCCAAACCGGAGAATGAAAAATAGGATCATTCGTTAACCGAGACAAGTCTGGGAGGTCCAGAGTTGCTAGGAAAGGTAGTTGTTGGTTAACCTATGGGTAATACTGGTGTGGCATAGGAGCACGAGTAGCACCAAACACTGGGTTAGGCGGATAATTGTAACCAGTGAGCCCTCTTGTATAAGGTTGGTGTTGACTAGGGTACACAGGATTTGAGGGGGTTCAATAAACATGTGTGAGCGGAGGATAACCGGATGGGTTTTGAGGATTATAAGCCATATTTGGCGTTTGTCCACAAGGAGGATATAGATGGGTTCCTTGAGGGGGAAGAGGTTGTTGTGGATCCTGAGGATTGTGTCCCCCTGAGAACTGTGGGTTTCCTGGAAAAGGGATATTCCACGGATTGGGTGTGGTAGACACATTTTGTCCATACGATTGATGGTAGGCTTCGAATTGAGGTTTCCCCCCAGCCTGAGGGTGCCCTCCAAATGGAAGTTGTCCTCCGGTGGGAGGATGCCCCCCAGCTTGAGGTGGAGTTCCTAGAATTTGGGAACCAGACATAAACAACTGACCGGTGTTGCTTAACAGGTTAAAGCCACCAAGACCGGTCCCTCCGGGTTGTTGTATAGGTATAGAAATTCTAGGCATAACCTGGGTAGTAGTGACAACGGAAGAATTCAGTGCTTTGTACCCAAAACAGAGTGATTATGAAGGTCTAGGTGTTAGTGGTGTGCCAATTTCATCTTGTCTAACCACCACATTATCAGCGGGAATAGTCGGTACATGAGGGACCATTGTAGAGTGGGCCGTTTGGAGAGAAAAAGTGGACCTTGGTCCAACAGAAAATGTGTTCAGATCAATGGATGGTGTAGCTGAAAAAATGGTAGTACTGGTAAAATGGTTTAAGGGTACGGTGTAGGTAATAGGCATGTCGACACCTATTCCTGTTCCATAAAGATCCCACACCATGCATTGTGGACTTCGAACAATGTTTGTAGTCCAAAAGGGGTCTTCGACTAGAGGGTTTGAATGAGGCCCAGTCGTAATGTCAGAAGGATTGACGATGACAAATTCACCAGCTGAATTTAGTTGGAGAACACGTCTCTCATATCCCTCTGGAATGCGGAAAGCCTCCAGAGACTCTGAAACAATTCGAAAATTCTCTAAAGGGGTGGGAACTCCTTATTGGGAGGTTATAGTGTCATGAACCTCGCTCTATTGAGGATATTCCTCCAGAGAATGAGGGGGTAAAGGGGTAGTCTCTTCCATATTTTCTGGAGGATGTCCCTGTAGCCTTCGTGAACGACATGGAGGGTCGATGTTGGTGAAAAAGAGTTGGCGAAAAAAAATCTATGGCCAACTACCGAAAAGAAGTAGCATACGCTAATAGAATCTAGGAATCACAACCAAGCAAACAAAACCTTCTCTCGATGACTGTGCTAATTGGTGATGAAATCCAACGTCGCATGATCAAGTCAAGAATGGGAGGGGATATGGTGGAACATTTACAATGGCGACCTGCTTAACGGAATTTCACCTTGGTGCAAGCTTCCACACAGTAATTGTGGATTTACCCTCCAAGGAGCCCGAGTGAGTTTGACCAATGTCTTCTCCAGGTACAGTGAGACTTACCTTCACTGTCACCTTGTGTAAGACCCTAAAGATTATGGCCACTAAGGTTACCAATTCGCAGTCATCCCCTGGGTGGGTAGAGTTGACAGTCCAGTCCGAACGTACGGGCAGGGTATCTAGCCTGAAATCAACTTGAAAGGCAGTTGAATTCGAATTCTTGTTTCAACCATGATCTTAGGGAAGATCCCTGACTCAAGGAGGAAAATACTCAACTTACCCTAAAGATACCTCAAGAGGTTAGGCCTCTTTAAACCTATATAAACAAGCACTATCATGATGGAAAGGGGGAGGAATTAGAAGCATGAAACCTATGATCTCATAGGAAACACTCAGTGAACTGGAGGAGAGTAATCAGTGAGGTTGTTGTCATCCGGATCATGGATATTTTGAGCAAGGGTTAGACAAAAAGGGGATTTGATGAAGCTATTGTACTTGCATCTGTGGTTGTAAGTTACTTCCATCATTATTCTCATTAATATGACATGCTTGGCCTATTTCTTTCTAGTTTGTGTTTAATCTCACATGAACTTGTCTTTGATAGATAGGTCTATTTCAAGCTAATATTAGTAGAGTAGGAAGTGGTTGTACCATTGTTTGTCTAAAGGGCTTATCAAGGAGCGAAATATTGGAGCTCAACTCGGAGCGTGCAGGGACAAACGTTGGTAAAAGGTACTTCTTTTCTCCTTCTTCCTTATACATTAGTTTATATAGATCTAAAAGGAAGTCAGTGTCCATGATAAGTGTCTTCTGTCTTAAGAGTTAAGAGTCTAGCTCTCAAGAGGGGATATACCTGTCCATAGGGAGATTTTCCTTCAATAGAAACTAGCGACTTAACTTCAGTCAACCATTCCTCTTCCTTCAAATCAAGTGTTTGAGGCATTTTAAGTGTCTTCTTAAGGTCGTCATAAGCATGATTTAGGCTTCATGGTAGTATGCTTTTCTTGACACTTGCGACACTTGTGAGAAACATGCAACACTTGCGACACTTATCAAAGCGAGTAATGTTGAGGTGTAACAAAAGGTAGACAAAATGTTACCCCTAGCGTAATTTAGACTTAGAACCTAACTTTTGTACTGGGCAACATTTAATTAGGGTAATTGTTTTAAAAATACTTAACTCTTTATTCATCGTGAGTGACTATCGCAGTCTGTCGTCACAACATCGTGGGTCCTCTCGAACTAGGTAATCGTTAACCTACACTTCGAGCCACGAAGGGAGTGCTAGTAGGCTGTGGCAGGGTTGTTGTCCACACCTCTCCCTCAACATCTCTGGTAGTCATGCGTGACCCCCTTACTCCACATGTGAGTCTGGTCGGGAAGCTATCGTCAGCCTACATCATCAACAAATCATGTCAGGATATATCCATATCATATCATCTAATCAGATGCTCTAATATCGTAGTAAAAAAATCAAACCCCAATGCTACACTCCCCAACTCGATCCGGAGTCCAAGGGGTTCCATCGATGCCTCAACATCCTCTAGGTCCATAATCCTGCACACTCATTAAAACCGATTCAAAGCGATAAACAACATGTTATCAACCCATAACGCCTCATAATCAAAATCAAAAGTTTTAATAGCATAATAATCCATATCACTTACGAGCAAGTGTCCTCAAAGAATAAGTTCTCTGAGTGCGCTAGAGTGGGATGCTACATACACCCCTTGTTGGTTTGAACTTCGTCCCGAAGTTTCAAAAAATATATGCCGAAATAAGGTGTATCACAGTATCATATGTCTATCTATCAAACAAAAATGGAAACTGCTGGTGCATATCTTATGCGTCCTCCCAGGTCATCGAGTGCGGACTATAATTGTCCCACTTGACCTTGACCTGATCTACCATTCGATGTCGTAGCTGTGGAATGAGATGATATAAGATGCAGATTGGCTTATTCATGAGCGCTCCCTCATCCGATACCTCGAAGGAACTCATGTCAATAACATGTGTAGGATCACTAATATAATGTCTCAAAACAGATACATGAAAAACATCGTGCATACGCCTCAAGGAATTAGGCAAGGCTAGTCGATAGGCCATGGGCCCCTTTCTATCCACAATCTCGAAAGGTCCCATGAACCTAGGAGAGAGTTTAGCTCCCTTCCCAAACTTGATTGAACTCTTGTATGGTTTAACCTGCAAGAAGACTCGATCGCCGACCTCGTAACTACGGTTGACATGGTGCGCATTGGCATAACTCTTATGTCGATCCTGTGCTTCATTAATCCTTTGTCTTATTGTTTGCATTTGCTCTTCCATTTCTTGGATTTCTTCTTATCCCACCAGGACCCTATCCTCAAGCTGATCCCAACTCAAAGGCATCCAACACGGTCGCCTGTAAAAAAACTCGAAAGGAGCCATCTTAATGGTGTTTTGGTGATTGTTGTTGTAAGCGAATTATACCAGTGGAAAGAATTCTTCCCAATGCTTTTGTTGGTCCATCACGTACATGCGCAACATGTCCTCCAAGGTCTGGTTTGTTCGTTCGGTCTTTCCATCAGTATCTGGGTGATACACAGTACTAAAGTTAAGTTGGGTTCCCAAGGCCTCTTATAAACTCGTCCAAAATCGTCTTATAAACACCGATCCTCAATCGGATATAATCCTCTTAGGCATGCCATGCAGCCTCACAATCTCACTGATGAAAACTCTAGCTATGTCAAGTTCCTGATACATTGTATGCACAGGAATAAAGTGAGAACTCTTCGTCAAAGTGTCTACCACTACGAAAATCGAGTCATGTCTCCTTGTTGTCAGTGGAAATCCAACAATAAAATCCATCGAAATAACCTCTCATTTCGATTCTGGAATAGCATGTGGTTGTAGTAATCCTGCTAGGCATCTATGTTCATCCTTTATCGGATGACATTCTAGAAATATGGCCACATAGTTGATTATGTATGCCTTCATTCCCTTCCAGAAAAATAAGGGTTTAAGGTCTTCCCTCATCTTCGTGACTCCCGAGTGAGCCATGTAAAATTCTCTATGAGCCTCGCTTAGGATCAACATCCTCAACTTGTCGTTCGACAGTACGCAGATACAACTTTTAATCCTCAATAAACCATCTCTATAAAACAAAAATATTTCAAATCGAGGCACCATCATTGTGTTTTGTCCGATAAAATCCTTGACCTCCTTGTACTAGTCATCGTCACGCTGTAAAGTTAGCATCTTTTCACGTAGATTCATTTGAAGAGGCAGCACCGAAAAGATGTGCGGTCTCTGACTCAAAGCATCTTCCACTCGGTTCACTGTTACTTTTATGTAAGTAATCTCAAATTCGTACTCGCTAAGCAATTTCAACCGACACCGTTGTCGCGCATTCAGGTCGCTTTGCATAAATATGTGTTGTAGTCCACAATGGTCAATCTTTAGTTCAAATTTTCATCCAACAAGGTAGTGTCTCCAAACCTTCAAGGCATGAACGATGGCTAACAACTCCAAATTGTGTGTCGCGTAGTTCTCCTCATGCCTCCTCAGTTTCCTCGAAATGTAAGTAATCACTCGTCCATATTGCATCAAGACTCCACCTAAGCCTTCCTTGGATGCGTCATTTCATATCAAGAAGTCCGCATCCATGTCAGGGACCCTTAGTATCGGTGTTGTTGTCAACAACTCCTTAAGCCTCTGAAATGCTTCCGTGCATTTCTTGGTCCAAACAAACTTCTTGTTTTTCTTCTCCAATTCCGTGATCGGATTTTCTATCTTTGAAAACCCCTCGACGAAACATCGATAGTATCCTTATAAACCCATTAATATTCTCACTTCCGGGACATTTGTTGGCATAGGCCATTCCATAATAGCCTCAACCTTGGCTGGATCCACGACAATGCCTTTGCCGGAGATGACATGCCCTAAGTAGTGAATCTTCAATTGATAAAATGAGCATTTGGATATCTTCCCATACAATTTGTGCTCTCGCATACATTGAAGTACCAAGTGCAAGTGCTCGTTATGCTCTTCCGTCATCCGAGAGTAAATAAAAATATCTTCTATGAATACTTGGACAAAATTGTCCAAGTACTCACAGAACACCCCATTCATCAAACTCATAAATACCCCTGGGGTGTTTGTCATTCCAAACGGTAAAACAATAAACTCGTAATGTCCAAGTCTCATCTTAAAGGCGGTCTTAGGGACGTCATCCTCTTTGATCTATAATTGGTGATATCGTGATAGCAAGTCGATCTTTGAGAACACCGTCACGCCCTTCATTTGACCAAATAGGTCATCAATCCTCGACAACGGATACTGATTTTTGATCGTTGGCTTGTTCAATTGACGGTAGTCAATGTAGAGCCTCCATGACCCATCCTTCTTTCGTATGAAAATAACAGGTGCACCCCATGGTGACACACTAGGACGTACCAGTCCTAGGTCCAACAAATCCTTCAGTTTCATTTTAAACTCTTGTAACTCTGGGGTTGACATCCGATAAGGCGTTCTTGCTATCAGTTCAATCCCTAGTTTTAGGTCTATGGTAAACTCCAATTCCCTCTCCGACGACATCCTAGGTAACGCCTCTGGAAATCCATCCGCAAACTCTCTCACCACTGGAAGGTGTTATAGACCTTCCGCTACTCCCTTCTCGTTTAACGCAAGGATCGCATAAATATTTCACCCCTTACGCATGCTCTTCTGAAGTTGCAAGGAAGAGATGAACCTCAGGGAAAATCCCTAGTTTCATCCTACAATCACCTCTCTTTGTCCCTCATCATCAACCAAGCTCAATTGTTTTGTCTTACAATTGAGTATCGCCTCATGTGATTCCAACCAGTCCATACCAATCACGACATCATATGATCCTAGGATCGTGACATACAGGTCGGACCTTGTGAAAAACTCTCCCAGGTTAAGGATACATCCCGTAAGCTTTCCGCCAACCTTTTGTTTTTCTCTCTAAGACATCTCTACGAAGCTAAACTCTTCCTTTTCTACTACCTTTACCTTAATCCTTTTTTCCACTGCACCAGAAATGAAACTCTCGAGAGAACATGGATCTATCAAAATACTAAGGGTCTGGTCAGTGATGGTACCTGTCGTCCCAAGCACATTCAGTTGGTGCTCTTCCTGGTAGTTATTCACCGCTGCATGAATTTGATGGGCCTTTCCCATATCTCCCATGGGAGTGGGTCCGACTGATCCAGACACTCTAGTCCTCTTCATAGGGCAGTCACGCTGGTGGTGTGGCTCCCCACACGTCCAACACCCATTCTTCGGCCCAATAGTCTTTGTACCCGAAGTAGAAGATGATGGCCCACCAGCCGGGAACCCTAGTCTGTTCTGCTGGACAGGCCTAAACTGTTGTTGCTGATGCTGTGGTCCCTGATAAGGTGTCCTCTATTGAGGCGTTGGTCATCGAGGTGTAGTGAAATTGGATCTCGTTTGGAAGCCATGATATCCCGACGTATGTCTGGCTGGTGTCTGATGCTTCTATGCTCAAGATGACACCTGTCTTGTTGGTCTCGCTGGAATCCTGGTCTGACCCTCGCTGATAAGCTCCTCCTCTGCTATGAGGGCCTTATTGATGACATCATGCAAGGTTTGAGGCATCATAATCCTGACCTTTGCACGTATGTTGCCGTTAAGGACGAACATGAACCTGTTGACCTTAAGTTTCTCAGTGTTAAGGTACGGAGCATAACGGAGCAGCTCCATAAAATGGGCCTTGTACTCGAGCACCGTACGACCACCCTGTCATAAGGCGTTGAACTCATTGAGTTGACGCTCAATGAATTCTTCTGAAAGGTACCTCTCTCAGAACCGTTCGTCGAACAGTTCCCATGACACGTCTTCGACGACCATGTTCAGCTGCGGTAGGAGCGTCCTCCACCATAGAAGAGCGCTCCCCTTCAGTTGAAATACTGCCATGCGGACCTTCATGTTGGAGGTATAGTCGCGAAGTGAAAAGAACATCACCATATTCTCCAACCTTGCCTTGGCAGCTGCGTCATGCGGGGCACCAAAGAACTCAGGAAATTTGACCTTCTCGAGTTCATGGTGAATGCTACCAGTACCAACCGGTGTGTGCGGTGGAACCTCAACAGGTGCCAGTGCCCTGGCCTCATCTTTGTCCAAACGGGTGATCAATGCCTCAGACATGCACTGAAAATATCTCATCATTCCGACTACATCACCAACTTCTACCTGCTACTATCCGATAACCTTCTCGTCTCCCTGGGGGTTAGACCCCTCAGGCGTGGATACTACTGGAGGCATCGCGCCTCCTCCCTTAGAACCTTGTCGTCTGCCTCTGCGATGTCCTCTAACTATGATTACCTGCATGCACACAAGTCAACTCAATTAGCAACATTATAATCAAATCATGTCAACAAAAGCCATAGAGATCCAAAGTCGCATGTTGAACCTGCCCTGATACCACATATAACAAGCCCCCCATCTCATTATGACAACAAGCCTCACGTAACAAGTGAAATTTTATTTTATTTTATTTTTTGTGTGTATAAGGGTAATAATACATTATACTTGGCGTCGCAACACGACAACTAACATGACACATGCAACTCACGCGACAACAACATAATTACCTAAGAAGCACATCAAGCACCTAGAAGCAATGTAAGACAATCAACCGATGAAGAATAAGAATGACTACCCACCCGTCCTACCTTGCAATGGTTAGGACCTATAGGACACATAAACAATGCTCAAGCCTAGGTTCCCATCGATTTTGACCATTTAAGGTCTCAAGGCTGGCGACTATTCTGAGGAACAAGGAGGTGTCTACTTCCAGCACGACACAAGCGGACCAAGCCCACTAATCTAAGGACAGTCATTAAATATAATAAACAACCCATCCATTAATCAAGGCTAAATGGTCAATATCTACGATCCCTTTTTTCATTGGTTACCTTTCAATAGGGGCACATCTAATTGACCATTAGTCATTAATGCACCCTCTAAATTAACGTTAAATACAATCAATTTAGCACGTCTAAGTAACCGTTACTAGATCTACAAACGATAAATACAATGCATCCTCAATTATAGATCAATTTAGCAAGTCTAGAATTTGCAATTTAGTCATTACTTACCAATCAAACTTTAATCATTATTACATTCCATTTGGGCAATTCTAATTTAATTCAAATCTCAATCTACTAGCTATTAGTATTAAATAAAACATTAACTAAAATAATGTAGAATGTTACTATGAACCACTGATGCACAATTAAATCTCAACTTGTCATCTAATTCTAAATTAATCCAAATCACAATCTTACTCGCCATTAACATTAAATAATGCATTAACTAAAATAATGTAGAATGATACTATTAAACAATTAATAAGGCAATGACAAGCCCTTTAATAAAAAATAACCTATCAATTAATATACCACTAACAACACTAACTACGTCAAGGCAGGAAACATCAAGGAGACATTATTAACTTAATAAATTATAGCATGTGACTAACTTAACTAAAGGTACCCAAGTGACATTGTCTACAACGTTAAAGGAATCAGATAAGGAGTGTAAATGTCATAAAGCCAATCACAATCAATGAGACACTAAGGCCATGTACCTATAATTAGATACACTGCCACATGTCTTTAATAAGATTTTTCTGTCATAAAAGTTAAAAGAAATTACTGCCATCTGTAGTAACAATATTTAATGACATAAAAGTTATTTGGAAATGATTACAGGGCCTGATCTTAGTTAAGTCATTCGAATCCAATCACTACAGTCGGTGCAAAAACAAAATCCCATAACAATACTTAAAACTGAAAAAAAAGGAGGGGAAGGAAAGTTGTTCCAACCCAACTGTTCCAACTAGACGCGTTGTCAGGTAAAGGTAAGGCTCAGGAGTATGGACGCCTAGTTGACAGTCTAGAATTATTGTCTTTTTCTAGGTTAGGAGGCACAGTCAGTAATTATGCACACTCGTGGCCATTCAATGCACACCGTCCACAATTAAAGGCAAAAAGGGTGGGCATACCAACAATGTAGTCTTATTTCTAAAAAGTAAAAAGGGGGGGTCATTTAAACAATGACTCAGTCACATCTTAAAGGCAAAATGGTGATTATAAAAATGTAGGAAATAATTAATAAATGTGTCAATCTTTAATATGGAGAATGTCCATGAGATTAGATTATTATGGTTAGGTTACAATCTTTATTTAGGAGACTATTATTCACAATGAGACTCGATTTAGGTCTTATTCCATCTATCTTCAGAACCTTCAGATGGATGATGATATCATATCCTCAAGAAGGATATTCACCAACCGTGAGCAAGGTTAGCAAAACACAGAGGTTATATCAGGGTTGGAAGTCGACCACAAGAAGAATTACTCGAGTGAAGGAGTAAAGGGAATCCTCTGATCATTTTTCTTTTCATTGGTAACTTTTATTTGGTTTCCTTCAGATGCTGTTTTTCTTTTGCAAAAATGTGGTCATAAAAAAATAGATGCAGACTTCAGTTTCATGACCAACTCGTGGTAATAACAGGAAAACACAGTCTTCAGTTTTATGGCAAAATCGTGGCAATGACAGGAAAACACAAACTTCAATTTCATGCCAGATTCATGGTAGTAACAGGTAAACACAAACATTCTTTTACTGGAATTTTGCTGTGCCAAAAGCACTGGAAGGGAACCATAATGCCGTCTGTATTTAAAAGAAAAAAAAATTATTGGGCAAACACCCAGACTTGAATTTATATTGCCTTCAATAGTTAAAGAAAAATTACTGGAAACAAAATTACAAGATCAGAGCTCAATATCCATCCATACAAACGTAAGGTTAAATGTACCCCACAATGCACCGTAACGTAGAGTTAAAATATTCATCAAGTAGAGTAAATTTATCACTCCATGTATAAAAACATAGAAAAAATGTAAAAACGTAGAGCACAGTAGGAGAAACGCATAGAACCAAGGAAGGTCATTGAAATGTCCGCAGAGGTTTTATCAGCCCAAGCGTGAAGAAAATCCAGCAAGGTATAGAAACACACTGTGGAAGGAAAGGCTACGCCAACAACAAGGTTCCGGGTTAATAAAACACATCAAGGCATAAGACATCAACTTCCAAGGACAACAAAAAAGGTAGCCGATGGATGCGTTCATCATATGCTTCACCATCTTTGCACAGAAAAGCAAGGCATTGAGATCAATAGGTCTTTTAATGCTAAGGCAACGACCGTAGATCAGGCTCCTGGGTGACTGCTCAGGCGAGGACTAGTGAGCTAGGGACAAAGGCTAACAACCAAGAAGGTCAAACTCAACACAGCAAGGTGGTCACGACATGTAGGGAAAACGAAGGCCATGGGAGTCAACAATCATCGAGCTAGGCTAAGAAAAGTTTCAGTCACTAATTTAAAGAAAAAAAAAAAAAACATTATTTTACTTTTCCATTAAATAAGCAGATCCAAGAATAAGTCCTAATACATTCTACCATACAAAAATCAAGAGAGCATACCGTTTCCTGTCCGCCCGCTCTGAATGATGTCTGCGCGCTCCGTGCCACTTTTGCCCTCCGACCGACGAGACTTCACCAGTACCTCCCAGCCAATGCTAGGGGTATTCTTATTCCTCCTTAGCCCCCCGAGCCACAAAGGGCCCACACCCACCCTATCCAGAGATTTTTTCTAGCTTCCAGCTCGCCTCGTAAGGTCGGGCTACCACTCCTCACCGAGTTGGGTATCCCCAACTCCCACAAGTAAATTAGTCAAGTAGATATTTCTATAGCGAAACATTACGCAAACAGAAGATGATCCTTTATCCTTCTCCTTCCTTCATTATATAGGGTTTCGATCTTCCTTTCTTTCCTAAAATCTCATTTAATTTAAAGTTTTAAAAATAAATTCCTAAAATTCTTGACCGTAAAAGTGCAACCCATCCCCTTCATTACCCCATTATTTAATTTCTTTAGTTAATTAATTATCTTATTTCCCTCACCCACCTAGAGTTACTCCTATAATCACTCCTAGGTGTCCCCAAATTCCCTTATAGGTTTTAAAGGCTTTCCCTCTTATGAAATTGCTAATTCAGTTTAAAATTAGAAAGCTCTTGAAAGGTAGATTCTTTACTAAGTTGACTTTCTGCCTTTTCCCTTAAGTTCCCCTTTTTCCCTTTTTACGTTACCTCTTTTCCCTAGTTTCCTATTTTTTTTTTTAATTTTCCATCTTTCCCCCTTTTAATTAGAACTCAAAAAGGGAGGTGTGGAATTTAACCCCTTTTCCCTTTTATGATTTTTTTAGTATTTTAAATTATCAAAGATAAAACAATTAATTCCCCCTTTACATTTTATATCAACAGATTATTTTTTAATGAATAAATTAAATTTCTTACTCCCTTCATGTTACAAGATTCAACTAAGGTCGTAATTATTATTTATGTTGTTTTTATTTTTATTGTTATTATTTTTTTTTATTTTTTTTTATTTTATTTTTTTATTTTTTTATTTTTTTAAAGGTAGACAAAATTTTATCCCTAGCGTAATTTAGAATTAGAACTTAAATTTTGTACTGGGCGACATTTAATTAGGGTAATTATTTTAAAAATACTTAACTCGTTATTCGTCCTAAGGCCATCTAGGTTCATTCCTCTATCATAAACAACGCGACGTGCCCTTCAGGACGCACTAGGTGCTCCAAGGGTGCCACTAGCCTCATTTGTTCCTTTGTGAGACGTGCCCTTCAGGACGCACTACGTTCTCCAAGGGTGCCAATCGCCTCTTGATTGACTTGGTAGACATCACTAACCCTTGGAGTAAACACACCACCAAGTGAACTTGTGGGAGACTAAGGGCCTCTAAGGAATAAGGCCCCAACCTTATTGCGCGCCCCTTAGAATCATCGTGCGCGACTGTCGCAGTCCTCCCTCATGACATCGTGGGTCCTCTCGAACTAGGTAATCATTAACCTATAATTTGAGCCACGACGAGAGTGCTAGAAGGTTGTGGCAGGGTTGTTTTCCACGCCTCTCCCTCAACATCTCTGGTATTCGTGCATGACCCCTTTACTCCACATGTGAGTCTGGTCGGCAAGCTATGGTCATCCTGCATCATCAACAAATCATGTCAGGATATATCCATATCATATGATTTAACCAGATGCGCTAATATCATAGTAAAATGATCAAACCCCAATGGTACACTCCCCGACTCAATCCGGAGTCCAAGGGGTTCCATCGATGCCTCAACATCCTCTAGGTCCATAATCGTGCACACTAAGTAAAACCAAGTCAATAGAACTTGTCTATGTCAAAGCGGTAAAAGAACATGTTATCAACCCATAAACGCCTCATAAATAAAATCAAAAGTTTTAATAGAATAATAATCCGGATCACTTGCGAGCAAGTGTCCTCAAAGAATAAGTTTGCTCAGTGTGCTAGAGTGGGAGGTTACATACAGTAAGAGAAATTAATGATCAATATGAAGAAATTGTCATTTATGAGGACATCACTCATTTATTTGGGTTTTATTATCTCTAAAAATGAACTGAAAATGCATCCAGAAAAGATAAAAGTGATTAAGGATTGGCCATCGCCGAAGAGTGTATTTGAAGTACGAAGCTTCCATGGTTTGGATAGCTTCTACAGGAAATTCATCTGAAACTTCAGTGGAATTACCATGCCGATGATGGATACGATGAAGAAAAGACATAAATATTTTTACTGGATGGAGGAAGGAAAGAAGAGTTTCCATATGTTGAAGAAGAATATCATTGAGAAACCAATTCTGGTTTTGCCAGATTTCAGCAAGACATTCCAAGTCAGTTGTGACTCGAGTGGATTTGCAATTGGAGCGGTCTTGAGTCAAGACGACAGGTCGATCGCATATGTCAGTGAAAAACTGAATGAAGCAAAGATTAAGTACTCCACATATGACAAATAATTATATTCCATCATACAAGCGCTGAAGAAATGGAGACTGTTGGGGTCCTATAATTATAGGCGAATCAATTTTTTGACTGTTGATTTGGCGTTTTCCCTCATGATGATGAAGTCTGGCTCGGTTGATCTGGTTTCCTCCCTCCATCCATTTCACCCGATCCTCCATCATTTTGTTTCATCTTTCATCCTCCGCTGCGCCTTCACCCCCTTGTCTTTTATCAGCCTCCATTATCCTGCCACCTTCACCTGTCCATAAGCAAACAAACTTAGGATAGACAAAAATAACAATAAAGTTAGTTAGATTAACTGATAATGTTAGTATAGTTAATATAGGTTAAACTAGTTAATAAAGAGATAACTAATAATTAATTAATTATTAATTAGTTAATTATTACTTAAGCTAAAAATCTAGGTTAGTAATTAGTTAGTAACTAGGTTAGTTTAATTAAATAAAACTATTTAATAAAACAAAATATTAAAAATATATATAAAAAACCATATAAAAGATAAAACAATTTAAAAGGACAAAAAGTAAAATATAATAATATAGAATAAAACAAATATATTAAATATAATTAAACTTAAAAAATAAAATACAAAACGAATAAAACATAAAAAACAAAAAATATAAATATCAAACAAAAACAAAACACAACATAATACAAATTATATGAAAATATAAAAAAACATAAAACATAACACATAAATATAAAACACATATTAAAAACAAAAATACACTATCTTAAGTCTATGCTATCCTCCTTCCCTCACGTCACAATCTACCCCACGTCACCTCCTCCTCTCCTACATCACTTTCCACTCAACCCCCCTTACCTCACCCTTACGTAATAACCCACTCACACTACCCCATACACCCCCTCCCTACGTCATATTCCACTATCCCCTTCACACTCCCGCCCAACTTACCTCCGTGCACCTTCCATACCTGCGCCTCCCATCTACCATACCATAAATAAATCAACGCACTAAAATAATTCGGGAGCCCCCCTCACCTTCCAGAATTTAACGAGGGGGGATGGTCCGGAATTTAAAATAAAGATCCTGCAAATCTGAACAGCCCAGAATCGGGCATCTAAATAAATGACCCATATTAAATTTCGGACCCCCTTGGGTGTTCTATATTTAACTAGGGGGGGGGTCCGAAATACCGCCCTCCCGCAAAAAAAACCATTTTTTTCCAAAATTTACCATTTTTTCCTATTTTACCATGTCATCTTTCAGATCTATTTTTGGGCAAACGGAGACGTATTTTAAAAATCCGAGAGAGGTTTTTTCTCAGCATGGGCTGAGGAACAAAAACCGCTTTCATTTTTTTCAACGGAGTTACGAGAAGATAGAGTCAAAGACATCTTCGAGGCCTATTTTTCCATATTTTCAATTTTCCGTTTAAGTCCCGATCTTGCAGGAGCTATTACGGCTAGATGGGGACGAATTTGGTGAAATCGAAGGATTTTTTTGTCCATAACATGCCCATATACAATAAACTCCTTCATTTTTTTCCCAGGTGTCATCATTGAAGAGAAAATCATGTCTGTTCAGACCCCTTTTTCACAGAAAACCGGTCCGTGTTTCATGGCAGAAAGCTCCAAATTTGGTGGGAGTGGTGGCTATTTTTGGCCGAGGCGATTAAACTGACTTCCGAAACTAATTGGTATGGTATATCCTATTTATCCAGATCATTTTAATGTAAAATGGTTCGGCCTGTGAGGTTCCTGGCGAGACTGTGTGCTGTGATTGGCCATAAAAACTTCTTTATGTAATTTTTGAATGATCAATCACTAATGGGCTTGTTTTTCACAAGATTCTTGTGTGGGTGTATTGGTGACGTTTTCCTCTGTTAAGGTGTTTTCCTATTATCTTTCATTTTGTTTTCAGTTCTTATTATCAGAAGGAATGTTATAGAGGCAGAATTTATCAGCAGATACTCTGCTTCTCAGCTTGTGATAATCTTTATGTTATTCATCTAAAGAACCCAGATTAGAAATTCTTAGCCTCTCCCTTGCTTGGTTTTTTCCTCCACTTTTTATTCCTCAAGTCAACATCATTAAAACTCAATTCGATCCAAGACGTTCACTACCTTTCCCTATGTAAAATCTTTGTCTTGATCTGAGAAATAAACCACATATTCAAGTGCATACCCCATTTGCCCAATGGCCCTCCTTGCTGTTCCAAATCGTCATTTAAAAACCTCAACCCATGTTCTTCATAACTAGCCTAATACTTCTTCAAACAAAGTTATATCAGACACAGATATCCCTGTCTGAGTCTTGGAGGTCTAGATCCAAGACTCGAAGTGGTTTTGATGTTGCCTCTGTGACTGCCTCACAGCCTTGGGCAAATTACAGACTGCTAACATAATGGCGACTCCACTGGGGAATTTTCCCAGTAGTATACTTCAAGCTCCAGCTCTGATCAGTGATGGTGGATAGTGAACAGATACAAGAAGGCTGAGATCATTCACCTGGTGACTCCAATCAATTCCAGACAGTGCCAACTCGAAGACTCCACTGGAGAAAGAACCTAAAGCATGGCCAAGCAGCCTAGAAAGAGCAGGTACTCAAGCTCAAATTGCATTCAAGACATATTTGGTTTCATCTGCAATTACTTTATCTCTTATCATGATCCTGGTCTAGAGTATATTGTTGAAATTCAGGATGACCATTTTCAGCCTGAAGAGCCCCCAGAGATTAAACCCCAAACTGTAGATTATGTACATGCTCATACACCTGTGCACATCCCAAATGCACCTGTAGAAACCCTAGTGAGACATAAGCCTCCTGATTTGTCTCCTACTCCTGCTAAACCTCTGGATGTTGGTAAGCCCCTTGCTTCATCTCTTGTGCTTGCAAAAATCCCAGACCGATATCAACCTCTAGATTTCCCTCCTATTCTCCATGACCTCCCTGTCAATTACATTAATAATCTTCCTAGGTTTGATGGAGAAAATGGGAAGATCACTGCTGAAAAGCATATTCAAAACCTTGAGGATTTCCTAGACCTTTATGAGGTTGAAGATGATGATGTTTGTATCAGGATGTTTTCCCTGTCTTTGCAAGGTAAAGTTAAAAATTGGTTTAGAAATCTGCCAGTTGCAAGCATTAGAAGTTTTGATCAGTTCATGCAAGTGTTCTTAGATAGGTGGGTGATCAGGGGAAATGTTTTCCTCATCCTAGAGGAGTATGAACATTTGAAAAGAAAGCTAGGGGAGACAGTACATTAGTTTTCAGTGAGATTTAATAAGGTGTATCATGCAATACGTACTGATATAAGGCCAACCCCAGGATCATCTCACTTGCATTACCCAGATGCCTTCGATCCTGAGATGACATTCCAATTAAGAGAAAGGAATATTGCAAGCCTTGAAGAAATGTAGAGCATTGCAGTTGATGTAGAGACCAACTTGTTGATCAATAGGTCACAGTTGAAGGATAAAGAAATGGAGCAGCTGAAGTCATCAGAAGATAAACTGGAGATTTTGGCCAGTGCCATGGAAAAGTTGATGTAGAAGATTAACATAAAAGAGGAGCTTTCTGTCCAAAGACATCCTGGTCCCTTGATTTCAGAGAAAGAAAGTGTCACAGTTCCCAAACATGTTGTTGCACACCCTTGGTACCATGGTTTGAATAATGATTCATTCATGTATTCAATTCACAG
The DNA here is from genome assembly GCA_009831015.1 of Picea engelmannii. Classification (NCBI taxonomy): domain Eukaryota; kingdom Viridiplantae; phylum Streptophyta; class Pinopsida; order Pinales; family Pinaceae; genus Picea; species Picea engelmannii. The sequence continues at coordinate 111,920 of ML791560.1, read as the reverse complement.
CATAGTCAAAGATGAATCTCCATCTCGACTTGTAGAGGAACAACCAGCTAACATGATATGCATGTTCAATGACATTTCATCCGTGGATGATTTACCCAAGTATGAACAATATGATGATGATCATGAAGCTGAAATAGAGGTTGTTTGTTCAGAGAAACCAGCAACATGTCATTGGCAGGAAGAAGATCAGTTACCATTCAGATGCGACAATCATCCCTTGCACAACAGTCATGACAGCGATGGGGAAGAGACAGAAAATCTCAGAGTAAGTGAAATCACTTTGCCCATATGTTTCCCATCTCTTCAATTCCTGAAGAGAAACTCTAGGCCAGTTGTAAACAGTCAAGACAAAAATTCCTCTGACCAATCAATTGATGATACCATTAAGGATATGGAGGTTGTTCTAAACCCAGAATCGCAGCCCATGACCTACATTGATTTTCAAATTCTTAATGAAAGCTTAAATCCTGAGGCAAATTCTGAGTTAATCCAAAATAACTCTGTACCATTGTGCTTTAATTCATTTTGAATTTTGAAGAAGACTCTTGGACAAGTGGTGAAGGATAAGTACATAAAGGGTGAGGAAATTTCATTTGAGTCAATGCAGCAGTCTTGTTAGTCTTTTCAAGATCCAATAGTTGATCGGTTGGATGGCTTGTGTGGTTAAAATCACTCTTCATTCACCAATCATGAGATAAAAAGTTGCTATGATAGGAATATGATTAAGAAGTCAGTTACAGGGGTGTGTTCAGCAGAAGTCACATTACAAAGCCCATCAGAGCAGTTGCATCGATGTCACGAAATGCACGAGGATGAAGATAACAGAGATACACTGCCAAAGCTGCCATCCAAGAATCAAGGAACATGTCATTTCTACCTTGATCCTGTAGCTACCTATATGGAGAATTTTCTCACTGTAGAGGCTCAATATTTCTCTGACATTACTTTTGTTTTTCAAGATTGTCGGGGTCTCTGTTGTAAAAATCAATCATACTTTTAGCAGTGGCCTTTACACTTTGCATTTCTGAGTCTACGTGCAAAAGGTCAAGCTGTGATTTTCGTTGTGCTAACAAGCAGTCAAGCAATCCACTGGTCTCAGAAGCTACTTGATTGGCTTCATTGGCATTTTTGTATTATTTGATTTAACAAAATGATCAATAGCATAGGGTAGGTAGGAGAATGTGAATAA
>ML791560.1:58584-76072 GCA_009831015.1 Picea engelmannii | reverse complement strand
AGTTCCAAATTCACCACCTCTACCTCGTCCAATTCAGCTTAGGACCTAACAGAATTATGAGTAATAAAAACGTATCATATTTAATTCTTAGTTGAAATAACCTTATTCTCACCAATATAAGTAAGGCCACAAAAACATAATATATGATAAATATCTTTATAAAGATAAGGTTCCACAAGCTCTTTTACATATTTAAAAAGACTCTTCTTGATTCTTGATTATATGAAGGACCTCAAAATAGTTTTAATCCTCTTCCTTATATTTTAACAATTTATATTTTTACGAATTTATTTTATCCTTTCTTCTTTTTGTTGTTTTTCCTTTGTGTTTTTTTAAGTGTTTTTATTATTTATTATTTTTTCTATTATTATTATTATTATTTTTTAACTTTGTTCCGTTTATTTAATATTTGAATTTTTTTTTATATATGTTTTTTGTTTTTATGTAGTGATTTTTTAGTTGTTGAAAAGAATTTGAATTATCAAAGACACAAGCTTTTTGACAAAAGTAAATTTGAAGTTTTCTTAAAAGATTTAAATAGTGAATTATATCTTCTAATTTATAAGGGCAAGATTGAAGACTTCTATCATAATTTTACAACTATGCTTTCCATTTCTAATAACAAGTTCTCTTTTGAGGTGTCTTATAAAGAGAATAACAGGACAACCAACTCTTGGTATGATTAAGAATGTAACATATCTAGGAAATCTATTAGGGATTCTTCCAATAAGGCCTTAGAACTTGATAAGATCAATACACACAAATCCATAATTAAAAGAAAGAAATGGTACTATATCAATAAAAGGCAAGAATAGTTTTCACAACTATCTAAGATTGATCCCAAGAAGTTATGGAAGTAAATTTTAATCCACAACACTAAAGAAAATAATATGATTCCTTAAAGGGACTCAAATTCCTACCTTAAAAGTCTTTACAAGTTCACTAATTCCATGAACACCATTCATATTGTCCCTATGGAGGATGGATTTTTCTCTTTGGATGGCATAGAGTTCGGGGTTAAGCAACCTACAAATGGGAAATCTAATGACATTGAAGGCTACCCAACTGAAATTTTTAAAATCAAATGGCATATCCTCATCCCTCACATACACAAGCTCTTCAATTTAGTAGGACAACAGGGATAACCTAAACCATGGACACAAAGCCTCATTGTTCATATATTTAAAAATGGATATAGAAAAATTCCATCTAATTATAGGACCATTATGATTAGCCCAATTTTTCCCAATCTTTATGGAATTATTTTGGAAAAGAAGATTATCTTTTGGCTAGAAAGTCACGATAACATAGCTAAAGTCTAGGATAGGTTTATGAGATATTATTCAACTATGGACCATATTGTTACCTTTAGAATCATTACAGAGGAGATCCACAATACTAAAACCAATCCTTTTTGTTGTTTTGTTGACTTTAGGAAAGCTTTTGATACAATCCCTAGGAAAAACATTTGGGATAGGTTGGAAAAGAAAACATGCCTTTTGAGTTGAGGGATGCTACAATAAGGTTGTATGAGAATTTTATTGACAATTTTAAGAACACTGTGGTCGAAATATATTAATTGCAATATTGGAGTCAAGAAAGATTGTCCCTCGTCCCCTACCCTTTTTGGCATATACATTGACAAGTTCGAAGATTGCTTGGAAGAAGTAGGTTGTGTTGGACCTACTCTCATTGGTATAGTCATCAATATTCTTCTTTATGTTGACGATATCATTCTTATTGTGAGGATTCCCCATGATCTTGGAAAGAAACTAAAAATCCTCAAGGAGTTTTACTCCAATACGTGTATGACTGTTAATATTGACAAAACTAAGTTTATGATCATTAAATCCAATAAGATCACTTATGATACATTCATATATGAAAACAAAAACTTGGAGGAAGTGACTTCATACAAATATCTTGGAATCAATATTGACCACAAGATAAACTAGAATTATAGCATTGAGAAAAAAATTATTGGGGGATGGAAAGCTAATTATGGTATTGAAAACAATTTTCAATCAATCAATCTTTAGGTATGTGATAAGAAGAAACTCCTATTTGAGACTCTTGTTACACCTGTTATTATATATGGACGTGAAGTCTGGGGATGCGGTATCTATTATGAATCCTGGAGAAAGATAGAGAAAATCCAAAATTATTTGATAAACTCTAATCTCTAAATTAAAAGAAATATGCCCTATCCCACGATCCTCTTAGAGGAAATTATTTCCAGCATTTAGAGAACAACTATGGCTAGATACTTAACGTATAAGAACAAGTTAAATAACATAGAAGATAAGAGGCTTCCTAAAATTGCTTCAAAATCCAGTCGTAACCACCTTCGACTAAAGCAAGGATGGCATAAAGATGCCCAATCTTGGCTAAGCCATTGGGGAATCATGGAAGAGACCATTTTGCAGAATAAGGTACTATTAAAAATATGGCTAAATAAAAAATTTAAGGATAAAACGTGGTCTGACAAATATTTAGAAGAAAAAAGAAAATTAAGGTATTATAAGGATGTAATCAACCATAATCTAGAAGATCAAAATTATCTCTATTTTCTGACAAATTGTAAAAAGTAAAAATATTCATTGCTAGAATAAGAAATAATTCTTACTATCTCCATAGTGCAAGTAGGTGGGGCATTGGTTAATTCCGAAAATGTCATGGGATGAAAGAGTGTGTCACCTTTGTGACAATAAGAAGGTTGAAGATGAAAATAATTTTCTCTTAGGTTGTCGAGCCTATACCCAAATTAGATCTCAATTTCAAAATATTTGTCACACTACCAACCTGCTTAACATTTCAACTGAAAAAAACTATGGTGATATTTGAAAGTGTGACATCCCCATCTGGTATGACTCCTACGATGTACAACCGGTAAAAGCACCCTTAAATTTTTTTTTTTTTTTGTGTGTGTGTAGGAAGCTAATAATGACATTATACTCAACATCGCAACAGGACAACGACACAACGCATGCAACTCACACAACAACAACATAACATCCTAACATAAAAGAACATCAAGCACCTGGAAGCAATGTATGACATTCAACCAATGAAAAATAAGAATGACTACCCGCTCGTCCTACCCTGCAATGGTTAGGACCTCCAGGACACATAAGCAATTTTAAATCCCAGGTTCCCATCGATTTTGACCATTTAAGGTCTCAGGGCTGGCGACTATTCTGAGGAACAAGGAGGTGTCTACATCCCACCCGACACAAGCAGGCCAAGCCTACTAAGATAAGGACAATCATCCTAGTGACCCAAATTAATTACACAAGTAACTAGAACCCTTACATTGAGAAAACAAAGCACATTAAATGTTTACAAACCCAAGTACAAACATTAATTAAAATGAACAACAACATTAATCAAGGATAAAAGGTCATTATCTATGACTTAAATTGGCGTTAATTACAGATCAATTAACCAGTCTAAATTCCATCAGTCAATGAGTTACCCATTGAACTTAACATGAATTACGACTCAAATTTAGCGAGTCTAGGTTACCAATTAGGAGATATCTATAAATCCAACTAACCATAAACTTGAATAACAACATTAACATTCTTAAAGTGGAATGATACCTATAGCACTTATGAACAGTTAAACCTCAACATTAGTCTAGATATAATGACTGAACTAACCACGCTAGTTGTTTATTATCATTGAGGAGGAAACTGCCAACTAATAACATTGTTGTAGAAAATCAACAAGGTAATTACATATCTGTTACATAAAAATTTATTACAATAGTTAACAAGGCATTTAACATAATGATTAACATAATCAATTAATTGAGTAATAACAGGTTAGTTTGCATGACTATTTTCATAACAAGTATTTTAGCACTAATAAGGTGATTATCATGTTAATTAACATAGAAATTAATATAACAGTAGCGAGACAATTTATATGACGGTTAACATAACGATTAATAGCGCAAAAACAAGGCAATTTAGATAATTGTTTAACCATTTAACTCGCTGTGGAATTTAATCAATAAGTAGGAATCTGTTGACCATTCACAGTGCTGTAGCAATTGTTCTGGCATTTAGTAAGGCAATTAATATAGCAATTAACAAGCCAGTTAACTGTAGCAATGGTTCTGGTAAATTCGTGATCATTCCAACAAGTTCAGTCAACATACTAAAGGAAAAAATCATGGGTAATTACAGCAAGCTCTGGCAACATTCTAAAGGAAAAATCATGGGTAATTATAGCAAGCTCCGACAACATTCTAAAGCCAAAATCGTGGGTATTTAAACAACAATCAAAGTCAACTTTTAAAGGCAATAATCGTGGGTATTAAACAATGGTCTTAGATAGGTTTTGAATGGAAAAACATGTGCATTTAAACAACGATCTCAGACATGTTTTGAGTGGTAAAATTGTGAGCATTAAACAATGGTCTCAGACATGTTTTGAATGGTAAAATCATGAGCATTAAACAACGGTCTCAGACATGTTTTGAATGGTAAAATCGTGATCATTAAACAACTGTCTCAGACATGGTTTGAATGGTAAAATCGTGAGCATTAAACAATGGACTCAGACATGTTTTGAATGGGAAAATGTGAGCATTTAAACAACGATCTATGACATGTTTGGAATAGAAATTCGTGAGCATTTAACCACAATTTCAGCCACATTTTGAATGGAAAAAAACGTGGGTAATTAATCAACTATCATAGTCTCATTTTAAAATTTAAAAACATGTACAAAGACACACCAGAAGGGGATTTCGTTTTTTTTTTATGTCATTGTATAATAAACAAATCCCTGTGACAACACCCCATAAGAGTATTATGTTTTTCCGTCCCCGAGGTGTAGGACAGTCGGTGACGGAGTGTGTTGTTAAGCCACTCCGTGTTGTTAAAGTCACTGGTTCGAAACCTGCGGGGACAAAAAATCCAACCATGTTAAGGGTTGGTGTGGCTCAGGCCGGGTGCCCTCCCCGGGTGATTTTGACGGCTTAAATGCCCCTGAGTCGCGGTTTCTCAAGCCACAGGTTAATCGCATGTCCTGCACAAATTAACAAACAAAAAAAAAGAGTATTATGTTTTTCCTGTCATTAATAGTAAGCAATTACTGTAGTAACCAAGGGGAAAAATGTAGACAAGAAAAACACAAAAATGTTTTTTCATTCCAGAATACAAATAAAAATTGCAGACAGAGAATCAAATCCTTTTTCCATTTCCAGAATACCCATACAACGCAGACATAAATAACAAATAAAAAAAACTTTTTTCCATTGCCATAATACCAAACAACACAAACAAGAAAAACACAAAAACGTTTTTCCATTCCAGGATACAAATAAAAATTGCAGACAGAGAATCAAATTGTTTTTCCATTGCCAGAATACCCATACAATGCAGACAGGAATAACAAGTAAAAAAAAATGTTTTTCCATTGACAAAATACCAAACAACGCAGACAAGAAAAACACAAAAATGTTTTCCCATTCCGGGATACAAATAAAAATTGCAGACAGAGAATCAAATTGTTTTTCCATTGCCATAGCTCCAATACAGTGCAGAAAACAGTAAGAGAACGCAAGGATCCAAAGGGAAAGGTCATGGAATGATTATCGGGGGTTCTATTAGTCAAGGCAAAGAGAAAACCTACCAAGACACTAGATAATCCAGACACAAAGGTCGTTGTCAGATGGCAGAATCCACAATCAACCAGGGATAAACATTAAGGGTAGTTGACTAACAGGTTCATCCTTCGCTCATCATCCTTGCACAAAAAAATAGGGTGTTGAGATCCATAGATCTTTTAATGCTAAGGCAATGATTGTAGATCAGGCTCCTGGATGACTGCTTAGGCGAGGACTAGTGAGCTAGGGATGAAGTCTAAACAACCACGAAGGTCACAATCAACACAACAAGGTGGTCAAGACATGCAGGAAAACAAAGGTCATGGGAGTCAACAACCATTGAGCTAGGCTAAGGAAAGTTTCAGTCACCAATTTAAAAAAAAAACATCATTTTACATTTCCATTAAATAAGAAGATCCAAGCATAAGTCCTAATACATTCTACAATACAAAAATGAAGAGAGCATATCGTTGCCTGATCGCCCGCACAGAATGACGTCCCATGTGCTCCGTGCAAGTCTCGCTCACCGACCATGGAGACTTCATCGGTACCTCCCAGCCAATGCTAGAGGTACTCTTCTTCCCCCTTATCCCCTCGAGCCGCAAAGGACCGACACACTCACTATCCAAATATTTCGACTAGCTCCCAGCTCGCCTCGCAAGGCCGAGCTACCACTCCTCACCGAGCTGGGTATCCCAAATCCCATAAGTTAAGTCATTCAGGTAGATATTTATACAGTGTAACGTTATGCAAACAGAAGAAGAATCCAACGTACATCACCTCCCTTCATTATATAGAGTTTTGTGGTTCCTTTCCAAAATTTCTCTTTTAGTTAAGTTTTTATAATTAATTTCCTAAAAATTCCTCCCCGTACAAGTGTCACCCATTTGCTTCCTTCCTCCATAAATTAACATCTTCAATTAATTAATTATCTTTATTTCCCTCACCCACCTAGAGTTACTCCTAGAATCACTCCTAGGTGTCCCCAAACTCTCTTACAGGTTTTAATAACTTTCCCTTTTATTAAATTGCTAGTTTAGTTTAAATTAGAAATCTCTTAAATGGTAGATGCTTTACTAAGTTTGACCTTCCACTTTTTCTTTTAAGTTCCCCTTTTTCCCTTTTTATGTTTACCTCTTTTCCTAGTTTCCTATTTTTTTAGATTTTCCCTCTTTCCCCTTTTTAATTAGAACTCAAAAAGGCAGGTGTGTAAATTAACCCTTTTTCTCTTTTCTCATTTAATTAGCATTTTAAAATTATCAAAATATAATAAAACCATTAATTCCCCTTTTTATTTTAAAATTTATTCCAACTGATTTTTATTTTTTTTAATGAATAAATCAAATTTCTTATTCCCTTCATGTTACAAGATTTAACGAAGGTCATAATTATTATTTATGTGGTAATTTTTTTTTTTTATTATTGTTATTTATTTTTTTATAGAGAGATAAAATTTTACCACTAGCATAGTTTAGACTTAAGCCTTAAATTTCCGTACAAGGCGACATTTAATTAGGGAATTTGTTTTAAAAATTTCTTAACACGTTATTCATCCTAAGGCCATATAGGTTCATTCCTCTATCATCAACAATGTGACGTGCCCTTCAGGACACACTAGGTACTCGAAGGGTGCCACTGGCCTTAATCTATTTCCCTTGTGCTACGTGCCCTTCAGGACGCACTACATGCTCCAAGGGTGCCACTCGCCTCTTGACTGACTTGGTAGACATAAAAAACCCCTGGAGTAAATACTCCGCCAGATGAACTTGTGGGAGACTAAGGGCCTCCAAGGAATAAGGCCATCGCCTTATTACACGCCCCTTAGAATCATCGTGATCGACTATCGCAGTCTGCCTTCACAGCATCGGGGGTCCTCTCGAACTAGGTAAACATTAACCTATAGTTCGAGACACGATGAGAGTGCTAGTAGGATGTGGTAGGGTTTCTTTCCACACCTCTCCATAAACATCTCTGGTAGTCATGCGTGACCCCTTTACTCCACATGTGAGTCTAGTTGGAAAGCTATCGTCAGCCTGCATCATAAAAAAATCATGTCAAAACATATCCATATCATATCATCTAATTAGATGCACTAATATCATAGTAAAACAATCAAACCCCAATGGTAGACTCCTTGACTCGATTCAGAGTCCAAGGGGTTCCATCGATGCCTCTACATCCTTGAGGTCCAAAATCTTGCACACTCAATAAACCGAGTCAATAGCACCTGTCTACGCCAATGTAGTAAAACAACATGTCATCAACCCATAACGCCTCATAATCGAAATCAAAAGTTTTAATAGCATAATAATATGGATCACTTGCGAGCAAGTGTCCTCAAATAATAAGTTCCCTCAGTGCGCCAGAGAGGGATGTTACATACACCACCTCTTGGTCTAAACTTCATCTCAAATATTCACAGTATAAATGCTAAAATAAAGTGTATCACAATATCTTATGTCTATCTATCAAACAAAAATGGAAACTGTTGGCGCATATCATATGCGTCCTCCCAGGTCACTGAGTGCGGACTATAATTGTCCCACTGCACCTTGACCTGCTATATCATTTGATGTCATAGCTGTTGAACGCGATGATCAGAGGTGCAGATTGTCTCATCGGTGAGCGCCCCCTTGCCCATCACCTACAAGGAACTCATGTCAATAACATGTGTAGGATCACTAATATAATGTCTCAAAATAGATACATGAAAAACATCATGCATGCGCCTCAAAGAATCAGGCAAGGCTAGTCGATAGGCCAAGGGCACCTTTCTCTCCATAATCTTGAAAGGTCCCATGAAACAAGGAGAGAGTTTAGCTCCCTTCCCAAACTTGATCAAACTTTTATGCAGTTTAACCTGCAAGAAGACTCGATCGCCGACCTCGTAACTATGGTCAACACGGTGCACATCGACATAACACTTATGTCGATCCTGTGCTTCTTTAATCCTTTGTCTTATTGTTTTCATTTTCTCTTCCATTTCCTGGATCTCTTCTAGTCCCACCAGGACCCTATCCTCAAGACAATACCAACTCAATGGTGTCCGTCATGGTCGCCCGTAAATGGTGCTCTGGTAACTGTTGTTGTAAGCGAACTCCACTAGTGGCAAGAATTCTTCCCAATGCTTTTGTTGGTCCATCACGTACATGCACAACATGTCCTCCGAGATTTGTTTTATTCATTTGGTCTACCCGTTAGTCTCCGAGTGATACGCAGTACTAAAGTTAAGTTGGGTTCCCAAGGCCTCTTGTAAACTCGTCCAAAATCGTCCAGTAAACACTGATCCTCGATCGGATATAATCCTCTTAGGCAAGCCATGCAACCTCACAATCTCACTGATGAAAAATCTATCTATGTCAGATGCCTGATACGTCGTATGCATATGAATAAAGTGAGCACTTTTCCTTAGAGTGTCTACTACTATGAAAATCGAGTCATGTCTCCTTGTCATCAATGACAATCCAACAATAAAATCCATTGAAATAAATTCCCATTTTGATTCCGAAATAGTGTGTGGTTGTAGTAATCTAGCTGGGTGTCTATGTTCAACCTTTACCTGTTGACATTCTAGACATCTTGCCACATAGTTGACTATGTCGGCCTTCATTCCCTTCCGGAAGAATAAGGGTTTAAGGTATGCCCTCATCTTCATTACTCCTGGGTGAGCCATGTAAACTGTTCTATGAGCCTCACTCAAGATCAACATCCTCAACTCGTCGTTCGGCGGTATGTAGATATGATTTTTAAACCTAAATAATCCATCTCTATCAAATGAAAATCCTTCAAATCGTGGTACCATCATTGTATTTTGTCCGATAAAACCCTTGACGTCTTTTTAGCAGTCATCATAAAGCTGTAAAGTTAGAATCTTTTCACGCAAGTTCATCTGAGGAGGGAGCATCGAAAAGATGCGTGGTCTCCGATTCAATGCATCCGCCACTGGGTTCATTGTTCCTTTTATGTAAGTAATCTCAAAGTTGTACTCGCTAAGCAATTCCGACCAACGTTGTTGCCATGTGTTCAGGTTGCTTTTCTTAAAGATGTGTTGTATTCCATAATGGTCAGTCTTTAGTTTGAATTTTCATCCAACAAGGTAGTGTCTCCAAACCTTCAAGGCATAAACGATGGCTAACAATTCCAAATCATGCATTGCGTAGTTCTCCTCATGCCTTTTCAGTTTCCTCGAAATGTAAGCAAGCACTCATCCATCTTGCATCAAGAACCCACCGAAGCCTTCCTTGGATGCGTCAGTGCATACCGAGAAGTCCGCATCCATGTCAGGGACCTTTAGTATAGGTGTTGTTGTCAACAATTCCTTGATCCTACGAAATGCTTCCATGCATTTCTTGGTCCAAACAAACTTCTTGCTCTTCTTCTGCAACTCGGTGCTCGGATTTTCTATCTTTGAAAATCCCTCAACGAACCGTCGATAGTATCCTGCTAAACCCATGAAGCTACACACTTCCAGAACATTCGTCAGCGCAGGCCATTCCATAATAGCCTCGACCCTTGCTTGATCCACGAGGATGCCTTCGCTGGAGATGACATGCCCTATGTAGTGAATATTCGATTGATAAAAAGAGCATTTGGACAACTTCCCATACAATTTGTGCTCTTGCAGACACCGTAGTACTAAGCGTAAGTGCTCGTCATGCTCCTCCGTCGTCTGAGAGTAAATCAAAATATCGTCAATGAATACTTGGAATAACTTGTCCAAGTACTCGCGGAACACCCCACTCATCAAACTCATAAATACCCCTGGGACGTTTGTCAGTCCAAATGGTAAAATAGTTAACGCATAATGTCCAAACCTCGTCTTAAAGGAAGTCTTAGGGACATCATCTTCCTTAATCTGTAACTGGTGATACCTTGATCACAAATCGATCTTTGAGAACATCGTCGTGCCCTTCATTTGATTGAACAGATCATCAATCCTTGGTAATGGATATTGATTCTTGATCGTGGCCTTGTTCAATTGACAGTAGTCAATGCAGAGCCTCCACAACCGATCCTTCTTTCATATGAAAATAACAGGTGCACTCCATGGTGACACACTTAGTCGTATCAGTCCCAAGTCCAACAATTATTTTAGCTGCATTCTTAACTCTTGTAACTCCAGGGTTGACATATGATAAGGCATTCTTTCTATTGGTTCAGTCCCTGGTTTTAGGTCTATGGTAAACTCCAATTACCTATCCGGTGGCATCCCAGGTAACTCCTCCAGAAATACATCTGCAAACTCTCTCACCACCGGAAGGTGTTCTAAACCTTCCATTAATCCCTTCTCGTTTAACACAAGGATCTCATAAAGCTTGCACCCCTTACACATGCTCTTCCGTAGCTCTAAGGAAGAGATGAACCTCACGGAAAGTCCCTAGTTTTGTCCTACAATCACACGTCTCTATCTCTCATCATCCACCAAGCTCAACCATTTTGTCTTACAGTTGAGTATCCCCTCATGCAATTCCAACCAGTCCATACCAATTATAACATCATAAGATCCTAAGATCATGATGTATAGGTTCGCCCTTGTGACAAACTCTCCCAGGTTAAGGATACATCCCGTAACCTTTCCTCCAACCTTATTTTTGGCTCCCTAATCCATCTCTACGAAGCTAAACTTGTCATGTTTGACTGCCTTTACCTTAATCCTTTTTAGCGCTGCACCAGAAATGAAACTCTCAGTAGCACCAGGATCTATCAAATACTAAGGGTCTGGTTAGCGACAGTACCTGCGATCTCGAGCATAGTCGACTAATGCTCTGTCTGGTGGTAATTCACTGCTGCATGAATCCGATGGACCTTGCCCATATCTCCCATGGTAGTGGATCTGGATGATCCAGATGCTCTAGTCCTCTCCACTGGGTAGTCACACTGGTAGTGTGGCTCCCCACACATCCAAAACCCCTTCTTAGGCCTAGTAGTCCTGGTACTCGAAGTAGAAGATGACGACCCATCGACCTGGAATCCTAGTCTGTTCTTCTGAACAGGCCTAAACTGCTGCTGCTATGGTCGACATTTCTACTGATGCTATGGTCCTCGATAAGGTGTCCGTTGTTGAGGCGTCAGTAATCGAGGTGTAGTGAAAGTGGATCTCCTTTGGAAGACATGATATCCTGGCATATGTCTGGATGGTTTCTGATGCTACTATGATCTAGATGACACTGTAACACACCCACTACCATAAACCAAAATTTTTGGTTGAATTCTCAATAATGAGAATCCCTGAAGCTTGTAGCAGCAAAACGCCAATCCCTGATTCACAGGTCTTCTATTTACCCCAATTCCCTGCACATAATCGTGGTCTTATGTCCCACCTGATGCAGGTGCACCAACCACGGGCATGTCCGCTCACAGGATCTTCTTCTTCTCGGTCCGAAGAACTCCAAGGTTCTTCTATTTCCCTATCGGGACATCTTCTCCCACAGTTCTCTCACACGATCCCCCTTCCTTGATTTATCAGGGAATCAGAACTCGTGAATTTGCAAGTTCAAAGGTTGAACACTGGGTTCTCAGATCCCCTAGATCTGATGGTCAGTCAACTCGCTGACTTTTCCCCGAGGGATTTCACTACTCGCAACCTCGTGATTCCCTTGGCCAAATTCTCGGGCCTTTTCTCGCGAGGCTCCGAGACACGATCCCTCGTGCGGATCCAACGGTCTTCCCGTGATCTGAATCCAATGGTTATTACCTTCTCGCTTCTCGCGTCCTCGTGACTATGAATGCCCAATACTTGGGCTCTCACCCTGCGAACTCCCGAGTTCGCGAGGTCTCTCGATCTCCTCCACCTGTCCTCCTCCGATGGATGGCTCACAGCCTCTCGCTACTTCGCTGCTTCATGACTTCGTGTCTCGCGAATTTTAACGCCAAATACTTGGGCGTTCACCCTGCGAGCTCCCGAGTTCGCGAGATCTTCTCGATCTCTGCCACCTATCCTCCCCAGATGGACGGCTCAAAGACTCTCACCACTTCATTGCTTTGCGACCTCGTATCTCGCGACTTTTAACGCCAAATACTTGGGCGTTCACCCTGCGAGCTCCCAAGTTCATGAGATCTTCTCGATCTCTGCCACCTGTCCTCCCCAGATGGACGGCTCATAGCCTCTCGCCACTTCGCTGCTTTGCGACCTCATGTCTCGCGACTTTTAATGCCAAATACTTGGGCATTCACCCTGCGAGCTCCCGAGTTTGTGAGATCTTCTCGATCTCTGCCACCTGTCCTCCCCTGATGGACGGCTTACAGCCTCTCGCCACTTCACTACTTCATGACTTAGAGCACCCAACACTTGGGTTCTCAACCTCCAAACTCCCGAGTCCATGAGATCTCTCGATCTCTGCCACCTGTCCTCCCCATATGGATGGCTCACAGCCTCTCGCCACTTGCGACTTGGAGTATCTAACTTTTGGACTCCTACCTCGCGAACCCCTAAGTTCATGAGGCTTAACCCTCATCTATCTCCCGATAGATCTAATGACTGTCAGGTTTCCTAGCTAAGATTTGATGGTTCAGATTGGCCTCGACGCCATGCCCTTTCCTAATGCTCTTTGGACATGGAAAACCAACGGTCCAGATGTTCTCATGGAGTCTGGGGATGTACGATTCAGATTTCCTCTCTATTCACGAAGATAGAGGGAAAATGTTTAATGGCACTTCATGCCCTCGTTTATTCCCTTGATTCAATGATTGTGAATGACCGCAGACTCTCCGACAGGGTATCATCCGTTGATCAACACTTATTCTTACACTTCTACTTTGGGATTTTTAAGAGGGTCATTCCTCTTCATACAGGGTTTCTAGGACTTGCACGTTCAAGTCCTTTTTTCGGGTTCTTGGTAAGCCTTTCTACGAGGGAAATCTCTGTGAAGAGATCTGTACCGAGCATCCCTGAAGATGGATAAGGGAAACCAACTTCCCGAGAATAGGCTGGGAACCTAACTTAGCTCAGTCTAGGCATAAATAAAATTTCTTTATCTCTGCACATCATGCATGGTTTCCTCTATGGTGAGCATATATCTATTCATTCTCATCAAACACTGTACAGACATTCTTACACAGAAATCATTCATAATTACACGGTTATATGAACCTATATATATGCATATACCAGTCCATGAATTTCAAGATGCAATATATATATATAAAACACTTATCAGAAATAACACCCGAAGTAGGTGCGCCTACTGAGAGGGGTGCTCGTTTCCACCCAACCGTAGGCGTAGCGACTCGTAACGGATTTACCACTAGCCACCCCTGAGCTGAGACCATGATGCTCTGAGATTGCCTCTCTCTGTCTTCTAGTGACCAAGAGAGAAGGTTGCAATCCTCCCTCTCTACTATCACTCACTCTGCGTAATGCCCGAGTTCCCCTCGCATCTGCCCCCCCTCTCAATCGTTTCTGCATACGCCTTATCCTCTTATGAGTTTGCGTGTGGCACGATTACCCTCGCGCCGATCAGCCCTGACGGTTCTATGGATGGGCAGTTTACCATCCCATGCCTCATCAAGCCATCCTCCTACCAGCCTGTGAGGCATTGAATTTCAGGGCCAGTGATCCTCTTTTGGTTCTCCGGGCCAGTGGAGTCCAAATACGGTATTTTATTCATGGTGGAAGTTAACGCCACCTTTTCAGGTGCCTTCCACCGCCATCGTGGTCTCTTTTCTGCACATCCCCTCTCAGTAGTCTGCAATAAATTCAAAATATTATTCACATTCATTGACCTCTTCCTGCAGGTCCATTTACATCACATATTCATACTTATGAGTTTTCCATAGTTTTTGGCCAGTCTAGTTATATTTACACTCTGGGGGAAACATGGTTTTACAATTCCCTCCCCCTTAAAGGAACATCATCCTCGATGTTCTTAGCTACTAACATGAATTACATGTACAGAGGTAACCAGAATCGGATATGCATGTCTTATGGCATCTTCCATTTCCCATGTAGCCTCATCTGGGCCAAAATGTTTCCACTGCACCTTGACCTGTGCAATGGTTTTGTTCTGGAGTCAGGTTTCCCTTCTGTCTAATATGCATTTGGGTTCTGGTAGGAATTCTCCCTCCAGTTCCACCTAGATCATAGACCAGTCGACTATATGATTAGCATCATGTACATATTTCTTTAATAATGAAACATGGAAAACATTATGTGCTTTTACTGTGGGAGGAAGTGCTAGCCGGTAGGCTACAGGTCCCACTCTGTCTAGAAATTCAAAGGGCCCACAATACTGGGGTGCCAATTTGGCACAAGCTCCCATTTTTAGGGAACTCCTTCTTGGCTTAATCCTGAGATATACATGATCTCCTGTCTGGAATTCTCTTGGAGTTCTCTTCTGATCCGCATAACTTTTCTGTCGTTTTTAAGAAACATTCAAATTTTGTTTTATCTGAGTCACTTGCTGTTCCATTTCTTTCAACATGTAGGGTCCAAAAGAAATCCTATTTATAGGATTTCTCCAGCTGACTGGGGTATTACATTGTCTACCATAGAGGACCTCGAATGGACTCATTTTTAAGGATGCTTGATAGCCGTTGTTATAGGCAAATTCTACCAATGGTAGGTAGTCCTCCCATTTCCTGGGCTGATGCATTACATGCATCCTTAACATATCCTATAATATCTGATTCACTCTTTCTGTATGGCCATCGGTTTGAGGGTGATAGGTGGTGCTAAACAACAATTTGGTCTCCAAACCCGCCATCAGTGATTTCCAAAAAATGGAAGTGAACTTTGTGTCTCTGTCAGATATTGATTCTCTCAGCATGTCATGTATTCGGAACACCTCTTTCATGAATACCTGTGCGATATATATCGCCTTGCAGGTCGATTTGACGGAGATGAAATGGGAAGACTTGCTCAGTTTATCCACCACTACCATAATGACGTCATTCTGTTTGGTTGAAGTTGGTAATCCAGTGATAAAATCCATGGAGATGGCTTCCCATTTCCATTCTGGGATGGGTAAAGGGTGTAATAGTCCTGCTGGGTGTTGATGTTCTGCTTTAACTTGTTGGCATTCTATGAATTGGGCCAAATATTTGGCTACATACTTCTTCAATCCCAGCCAGTAAAATTGTTTTCGGGTGGCAGTAATCATTTTCTGGTATCCTAGGTGATCAGTGTAGGGTCTTTTATGTAGTCCATCCATGATGAACCTCTTCAAGTGGTCACAATTGGGAATGTACAGTCTATCTCTATAGGTGAGTAGATCTCCTTCGGTCGTCTGATAGCCTTCGTATTTTTCCCCAGTGGGTTCTTGTTGTAGGTGCAGGGTCACATTTCGGGCGAAGGGATCTACTTATTGTGCCTCTTTGACTCTGTTCTTGACATTCATCTCACAGTTACTCACTGCTGCTAGGTGAATTGTTCTCATGCTTCTGCTAAGGGAATCGGCCACTCTATTCTCCTTCCCTTTAATGTGTTTGATTTCAAAGTCAAATTCGCTAAGGAGGGCCATCCATCTAGCTTGTCTAGCATTGAGCTTGGGTTGGTCAAACAGATATCGTAATCCACAGTGATCTGTCATAAGCACAAATCTCCTTCCCAGGAGGTAATGCCTCCACATTTTTAAGGCATGCACTATGGCAACCAATTCTAAATCATGGGTCACATATTTGACCTCATTTTCATTCAATTTTCGGGATTCATAGCAGATCACCTTTCCTTCCTGCATAAGGACTCCTTCGAGCCCTTCCTTACAGGCATCTGTGCAGACAAGGAAGTCAGCTTCTGGGTCAACGATTTTTAACACAGGTGCATGGGTTAGTAAATGTTTCAAGATTTGAAATCTTTCCTCACATTGTTGTGTCCACAGAAATTATGTTCCCTTCTTCTGGAGGGCAGTGATTGGACAACCAATCTTGGAGAAATCTTTTATAAATATCCTATAGTATCTCGCCAATCCCATAAAGCATCTAATGTCTGAGACATCCTTTGAGGTAGGCCATTCCATGATAGACCTGATCTTGTCAGGATCTACTGCTACCCCTTCCTTGGATAGAACATGTCCCAAGTAGTGTATTTGCCTCTAAAAGAAGTCACACTTGCTGAATTTAGCATAGAGTTGATGCTCTCTTAGCACTTGTAGCAAGGTGGAATCACGAAGGTGGGTTACACTTTCGTGACAATCTGGTCTCCAAAATTTTGAAAAACAAATTTTCGGCCGAGCTAAATATATTTTTCGGTCGAAAGCTCATATTTCCGGCCGAACTATTGTTCGTCCGAAAACATAAACGTCAAATCGAACGGAGCCATTACAGGGCCCTTGATTTGCGTGTAAAAATTTGGTCGGCCGGATATTTTCTTTCCGGCGATAAGTTTTCGGCCGAAAAATATCTCGGCCGAAAGATTATTCGGCCGAACAATAGTTCGGTCGAAAGATTGTTCGGCCGAACTATCTTTTGGTCGAACTATTGTTCGGCCGAAAGATTTTTCTATATAATTGCCACACATCGGTTTTAGATGTTTTGAAATTTTTTTGGTTGTGTGAGGCTCTATGTTGAGGGATTTGTGAGGCTCTGTCATGGGAGCAGTGGACGTCGAGGACACAGTGGTCGTGGGAGAAGTGGAGCAGTGGATGCAGCGGTCGTGGAGGTAATTTACATCTTTGCGTATATTTACATTCGCATTTACATATGTTTACATTCGCAGTTACATTCGCGTATGTTTATATACTGTTTGCGTATATTTACATTCGTGTTTGGTTTGCGTTTATATTACATTTTCGTAGATTTTCGTAGATATAAACTGTACATTTTCATAGATATAAACTGTACATTTTCGTAGATATAAAATGTAAATTGATTTTCATTTGCGTTTGCGAACTGTACATTTGCGTTTACGAATTGTACATTTTCATAGATATAAAC
>ML791560.1:34492-58484 GCA_009831015.1 Picea engelmannii | reverse complement strand
CAGAAGTTTTATTCCCATCCACCGAGGGAAAGTTCTGCTGGAGTACACTACGGGTTGGGAAGTTCATTCTGTGGTTCCCCTTGTAGTTTTTCAATCCCGAGGATCTATTTCCCTTTTTCTGAAATCTCGAACCACTCTTCTGTTTCCAGTCTCCACGAGACTCTGCCCGATGTCCATATTGTTAATGACAATATGTTGCCTTCCTTATAGTGTCTTCTAAGGTCTTTGGCTCATCAAATTCGATTCGGTTCCGGTATTCTTTGGGTAGCCCACTGATGAAGCAGTGTGCCTTTGCCTTCTCTACTTTGATGTAGGGTACATATCTCAATAAGTCAAGGAATTTGTTGACATACTCCTCCATAGTAAGTTGTCCCAGTTTGAGTTCATAAAACTCTTTAGCCTTCTCGTCGAAATACCTTTCCGACAAATACTTATTCCGGAAGTACTTCTCGAACCGTTTCCAAGATAGGTCCTCCTCGCAGACTCCTTTCATATTCTTAAGGTATTCCCACCAAATGGAATCATTTCCGTTCAGATTGAAAGTGGTCACTCGGGCCTTCAGGTTCTCTGAGAAATCATGGACTCGGAAATATTTATTCAATCCAAGTAGCCAAGCCTCAGCTTCCTCTCCCTTCTTTATCTCGCCATCGAAGGAGGGAGGTTTGGCCTTTTTGAATTCCTCAAACTTATGACTCTTAGAAATATTTTGTTTCTTTTGTTTCTTTTGAGAATAGGAACTGGTCCTGCTGCTGGAAGAGCCTTCTGAATCGCCAGCTTCCTTCTCAGTGGAAGCGTCTGGCACTGGTCCTTTACCTCTGGGGTGGACCTTTCTGGACGTGATTTTCTCAGTGTGGCCATTGATACGACCATGATTTTGCATCTCAGGTTCATGCTACATTTGTCGCTGTAGGTCGGATAAGTTCTGCAGTAAAACTGCATTGATCTCGGTTTGCTTTTCTTGTTCTTTCATCATTCTTTCATTATCGGCCTTGCATCTTTGCAATTCGACCATGAGACTCCTCACAGTCTCAGCTAGGTCTGGAGGGGTTCCTATTGCTCTTCTTTCATCAGACTCTTCGTCTCTGTTGTGGGAGCCTTCTCCCACTTCTTGGTGAGTCACCATACGCTGTGTTTGTAGCTTCCTGCGGTTGATCGTCCACTGGAGTGAACAGAAAAACGCTGGCTATTAGTCCATAGTTAAATTCATTTTATAATGTGCACATAGTTTCATAACTCTTTCTCATGCATACACAGTTGGGTTTTCATATTCCAAGTTTTTAATTCCTGGACAAGATAGTTAAGTCAGGGGGTTACTCCTCATAAGAGTGTTTCAATTGAGGCTTATGCGCGACTGGTGCATGAGCCCAATCAGGCCGAGTGTTGTAACCATGCTCTCATACCACTTTTTAACACACCCACTACCATAAATCAAAATTTTTGGTTGAATTCTCAATAATGAGAATCCTCGGAGCTTGTAGCAGCAAAACGCCAATCCCCGATTCACAGGTCTTCTATTTACCTACCCGATTCCCTGTACATAACCGTGGTCTTATGTCCCACCTGACACAGGTGAGCCAACCACGGGCACGTCCTCTCACATGATATTCTTCTTCTTAGTCAAAAGAACTCCAAGGTTATTCTATTTCCTTATCGGGACATCTTCTCCCACAGTTCTCTCACGCGATCCCCCTTCCTTGATTTATCGGGGAATCGAAACTCGTGACTTCGTGAGTTCAAAGGTTGAACACTGGGTTCTCGGATCCTCGAGATCCGATGGTCAGTCAACTCGCTGAATTTTCCCTTAGGGATTTCTCTACTCGCAACCTCGTGATTCCCTTGGCCAAATTCTCAGGCCTTTTCTCATGAGGCTCCGATACATGATCCCTCGTGTGGATCCAATGGTCTTCCCGTGATCCGAATCCAACAGTTATTACCTTCTCGCTTCTCGCATCCTCGTGACTATGAATGCCCAATAATTGGGCTCTCACCCAGCGAACTCCTGAGTTCGCGAGGTCTCTCGATCTCCTCCACCTGTCCTCCTCTGATGGACGGCTTACAGCCTCTCGCTACTTTGTTTCTTCGCGACCTCGTGTCTCGTGAATTTTAATGCCAAATACTTGGGCGTTCACCTTGCGAGCTCCCGACTTCGCGATATCTTCTCGATCTCTGCTACATGTCCTCCCTAGATGGACAACTCATAGCCTCTCACCAGTTCTCTTTTTCGCGACCTCGTATCTCGCGACTTTTAACACCAAATACTTGGGCGTTCACCCTGTGAGCTCCCGAGTTCGCGAGATCTTCTCGATCTCTACCACCTGTCCTCCCCAGATGGACGGCTCACAACCTCTCACCAATTCTCTTCTTCACGACCTCATTTCTCGTGACTTTTAACGCCAAATACTTGGGCGTTCACCCCGTGAGCTCCCGATTTCACGAGATCTTCTCAATATCTTCCACCTGTCCTCCCCAGATGGACGGATCACAGCCTCTCGCCACTTCGCTACTTCGTGACTTAGAGCACCCAACACTTGGGTTCTCAACATGCGAACTCTATATCTCTGCCACCTGTCCTCCCCAGATGGACGGCTCACAACCTCTCGCCACTTGCGACTTGGAGTATCCAACTTTTGGACTACTACCTCACGAAACCCCAAGTTCACGAGGCTTAACCCTCGTCTATCTCCCGATAGATATAACGACTGTCAGGTTTCCTAGCTAAGATCTGATGGTTCAGATCGGCCTCGACGCCGTGCCCTTTCCTAATGCTCTGTGGACGTGGAAAACCAATGGTCTAGATGTTCTCATGGAGTCTGGGGATCTACAATTCAGATTTCCTCTCTATTCACGAAGATAGATGGAAAAGGTTTAATGGCACTTCACGCCCTCGTTTATTCCCTCGATTCAATGATCGTGAATGACCGCAGACTCTCTGACAGGGTATCATCCGTTGATCAACACTTATCCTTACGCTACTACTTTGGGATTTTTAAGAGGGTCATTCCTCTTCGTACAGGGTTGCTAGGACTTGCACGTTCAAGTCCTTTTTCTGGGTTCTTGGTAAGCCTTTATACGAGGGAAATCTCTGTGAAGAGATCTATACCGGACATCCCTGAAGATGGATAAGGGAAAGCAACTTCCTGAGAACGGGCTGGGAACCTAACTTAGCTCAGTCTAGGCATAAATAAAATTGCTTTATCTCCGCACATCATGCATGGTTTCCTCTATGGTGAGCATATATCTATTCATTCTCATCAAACACTGCACATACATTCTTACACAGAAATCATTCATAATTACATGGTTATATGAACCTATATATATATGCATATACCAGTCCATGAATTTCAAGATGCAATATATATATATATATATATATATATATATAACACTTATCAGAAATAACACCTGAAGTAGGTGCGACTACTGAGAGGTGTGCTCGTTTCCACCCAACCGTAGGTGTAGAGACTCATAACGGATTTACCACTAGCCGGCCCCAAGATGAGACCACGATTCTCTGAGACTACATCTCTTTGTCTACCAGGACCAGGAGCGAAGGTTGCAATCCTCCCTCTCTGCTATTACTCACTCTGCGTAATGCCCGAGTTCCCCTCGTGTCTGCCCTCCCCTCTCAATCGTTTCTGCCATACGCCTTATCCTCTCGCGAGGTTGCGTGTGGCACGATTACCCTCGCGTCGATCAGGCCTGACGGCTCTATGGATGGGCAGTTTACCATCCCATCCCTCATCAAGCCATCCGCCTACCAGCCTGCGAGGCATTGGATTTCAGGGCCAACGAGCCGCTTTTGGTTCTCTGGGCCAGTGGAGTCCAAATACGATATTTTATTCTCAGTGGAAGTTAATGCCACCTTTTCAGGTGCCTTCCACCACCATCGTGGTCCCTTTTCTGCACATCCCCTCTCAGCAGTCTACAATAAATTCAAAATATTATTCACATTCATTAACCTCTTCCTGCAGGTCCATTTACATCACAGATTCATACTTATGAGTTTTCCATAGTCCTTGGCCAGTCTAGTTATATTTACACTCTGGGGGAAACAGGGTGTTACAGACACCTGCTCTGTTCGTCTCACTGGAGTCCTGGTTTGATCCCCGCTGATAAGCTGCTCCTCTGCTATGAGGGCCTTCTGGATGACATCATGTAAGCTTTGAAGCATCGAAATCATGACCTTTGCATGTATGCTATCGTTAAGGCCAAACACAAACCTGTTGACCTTAAGTTTCTCAATGTTAAGGTACAGAGCATACCAGAGTAAGTCCATATAATGAGCCTCGTACTTGAGCACCATACGACCGCCCCTGTCGTAAGGCATTGAAATCATTGAGATGATGCTCAATGAATTCCTCTGAATGGTATCTCTCTCAGAACCGTTCCTCGAACAATTCCCATGAGATGTTTTCGACGACCATGTTCAACTGCAGTAGGAGCATCTTCGACCGTAGAAGAGCACTCCCCTTTAGTTGAAATACCTCCATGCGGACCTTCATGTTGGAGGTATAATCCTGAAGTGCAAAGCACATCGCCATTTTCTCGAACCATGCCTCGGTGGATGTCTTGTCTGGGGCACCAAAGGACTCGAGAAATTTGACCTTCTCAAGTTCACGGTGAATGCTACCAGTACCAACCATAGCGCGCGATGGAACCTCAGTGGGTGTCGGCGCCCTGGCCTCATCTCTGTCCAACAGTTGATCAGTGCCTCAAACATGTGCTGAAAAGATCTCATCATTCCGACCACATCACCAACTGCTATTTTCTCCTGTCCGACAACTTGCTCATCTCCCTGGGGGTTAGATTTCTCAGGCGTGGATGCTACTAGAGGCGTCGTGCCTCCTCCCCTAGCACCCCATCGTCTACCTCCGTGGCATTCTCTAACCATGATTACCTGCACAAATACAATTCAACTCAATTAGTAACATTATAATAAAACCATATCAACGAAAGTTGTAGAGATCCCAAGTCATGGGTTGAACCCGCTCTGATACCACATGTGACATCCCCATATCGTACGACTCCTACGATGTACAATCGGTAAAAACACCCTTAAATCTTTTTTTTTGTGTGTGTGTGTGTAGGAAGGTAATAGTGACATTATACTCAACATCGCAACACGACGACGACACAACGCATGCAACTCATGCAACAACAACATAACAACCTAACATAAAATCACATCAAGCACCTGGAAGCAATGTACGACATTCAACCAACGAAAAATAAGAATGACTACCAGCCCGTCCGACCCTGCAATGGTTAGGACCTCCAGGACACATAAGTAATGCTCAAGCACAGGTTCCCGTATATTTTGACCATTTAAGGTCTCAGGGCTAGCGACTGTTCGGAGGAACAAGGAGGTGTCTACAGCCTGCTTGACACAAGCAGACCAAGCCTACTAAGCTAAGGAAAATCATCCTAATGACCCAAATTAATTACACAAGTAACTAGAACTCTTACAATGAGCAAACCAAGCACATTAAATGTTTACGAAACCAAGTACAAGCATTAATTAAAATGAACAACAACATTAATCAAGGCTAAAAGGTCCTTATCTATGAATTAAATTGGCGTTAATTACGGATCAATTAACCAGTCTATTTTCCATCAGTCAATGAGTTACCCACTGAAATTAATATGAATTAAGACTCAAATTTAGCGAGTCTGGGTTACCAATTAGGCGATATCTATAAATCCAAGTAACCATAAAATTGAATAACAACATTAACATTGTTAAAGTGGAATGCTACCTATAGCACTTATGAACAGTTAAACCTCAACATTAGTCTAGACATAATAATTGAACTAACCACACTAGTTGTTTATTATCATTGAGGAGGAAACTGCCAGCTAATAACATTGTTGTATCAAATCAACAAGGTAATTACATATCTATTACATAAAAATTTATTACAGTAGTTAACAAGGCATTTAACATAATGATTAACATAATCAATTAATTGAGCAATAACCAGGTAGTTTGCATGACTATTTTCATAACAAGTCTTATAGCACTAACAAGGTGATTATCATGTTAATTAACATAACAATTACTATAACAATAGCGAGGCGATTGATATGACGGTTAACATAACAACTAATATAACAGTAGCAAGGCAATTTATATGACGATTAACATAATGATTAATAGTGCAAAAACAAATCAATTTACATAATTGTTTAACCATTTAACTTGTTGCAGCATTTAATCAATAATTAGGAATCTGCTGACCATTCACAGTGTTGTAGCAATTTTGTTCGCATTTAGTAAGGAAATTAATATAGCATTTAAAATTGCAATTAACAAGCCAATTAACAGTAGCATTGGTTCTAGTAAATTCGTGGTCATTCCAACAAGTTCAGTCAACATTCTAAAGGCAAATATCACGGGTAACTACAGCAAGCTCTGGCAACATTCTAAAGGAGAAATCATGGGTAATTATAGCAAGCTCCAACAACATTTTAAAGGAAAAATCGTGGGTATTTAAACAACAATCAAAGTCAAATTTTAAAGACAATAATCGTGGGCATTAAACAATGGTCTCAGACCAGTTTTGAATGGAAAAACGTGATCATTTAAAAAACGATCTCATACATGTTTTGAATGGTAAAATCAAGAGCATTAAACAACGGTCTAAGACATGTTTTGAATGGTAAAATCGTGAGCATTAATCAATGGTCCCAATCATGTTTTGAATGGTAAAATCATGATCATTAAACAATGGTCTCAGACATGTTTTGAATGAAAAAACGTGAGCATTTAAAAAATGATCTTTGACATGTTTGAATGGAAATTGGTGAGAATTTAACCACAATCTCAACCACGTTTTGAATGGAAAAAAAATGTGGGTAATTAATCAACTATCACAGTCTCATTTTAAAAGGGAAAAACATGTACAAGGACACACCAGAAAAGGGATTTCATTTTTCTTTTCTGTCATTGTATGATAAACAAATCGTTGTGAAAACACGCCATAAGGGAATTATGTTTTTCCTATCATTAATAATTAGCAATTACTGTATTAACCAAAGGGAAAAATGAAAACAAGAGTGTACCATTGCCTGATCGTCCGCTCCGAATGACGTCCCACGCGCTTCGTGCAAGTCCCTCTCGTCGACCCTCGAGACTTCACTGGTACCTCCCAGCCAATGCTAGTGTAATGAACCTCAAATTTATCATAATTTTTTTTTTCTTTTGGTACATTATTTACCAGTTATCTTCGTTTAACTTACATTTACTTTTTTCTTTGAATAACCTTATGCCATACTAAGTTAAAACTTAACAGAGGTTTCCAACAAATACAAGTATTTTTCTAGCTCATATGTTACTATATAGATATTAATACAATACATGCATCCACCTATACACTAGGATTCAAATTTTTAGTTCCCTTCTTTAAAACAATCGGGCTATTTGGATTTTGCGCATAAGATTATATCCCTGAGATTTAATGCTTGTACACTTACCTAGCTGTGTCAACATTATAATTCAAATCCTGAATGTAGTACGTTTCAGGAATAGGTTTAAGGATATTAATGATGATTTATGAGTGGTTTCAATGTGTTTTTCTTTGATGGCATCATTTTAATTATGATACAATTCATCTCCACCATAACGAGTTGAACCCCGACCAATTCCACACCATTATGTTCGTAACTAAACTAACTAAACCTCATGTTCCTATTGGGGTAATGGAAAGATAACTTAAAAGACAATAGTTTAGCAACCGATTAGTTTCACTGGACAGTCATGGATTTACTGTTATTAACTTCGCATATTCAACATTAAGGGAGGTGGATGTACCTGTCAGGAGAAGTTAAGGTTATGTCCTGAAATTAATTAGGGCCCTCTTAACCATCAATCCCAATGACTCTCTCACCTATTCTTCCCAATCCTGGTGCACCAACTTTGCCCTAGTGCATGGATTGTACCTTTCATGCTGTAAAGAGCGGTACTCGTCCCTCTTAGGTTTTTGGTGGTCTCTCTTATACCCTTGTGAATCCGAAGGAGAGGGTTTGGTATTATTCATTCCTCCACAAAGTAAATGCTACCACCTCTTGGGGAAAATTTTGATGAATTCGACGACAACATCCGACTACCTGGTAAGTTTTCTAAGGGAACTGTCGTATCTCAAGTTCGAAAATAGAGTTCACTGTTTGGTGCATACAAAGAAAAAATTTACTTCTTGTAACCCTTACTATGAATTTAAAATCCCCCTTTACTTATGATAGTTATGCTCGGAGTCTACGTGTTTCTCATTTTTATTCTGGTATCGACTGTAGAAGAGATTTCCCGCTGTATCTGAGAGTCACTACTTTTTACCTCTGTGAACCTAAAGTCATACCTCGTGTTCACTGTTTGTGTCCCATGGGATTATTTCTGGTTCATTCCTTTTTGTTTACCCTATGACTAGTAACTACATTTGGGAGTAACATAGAGTAGTTTAGAACAGTTTATTCTTACGTCGTGTAAAGGCTCCAGGAAAAAAAATAGGGTCAAGACGGATTCTTAACGTCGTTGTTTTTCCTCTGTGACTGATGCATATTATTTGTAGTAAGGTGGTGGTCTACTGGGATTTTATCTCTTACCAAGTTAGGGTACCTTTCACGAGAACCTCTATTGACTTTGTGTGTGATGCCATTCCTCATGTTCTTCATTTTCTGTTCATAAAGGGTTTTTAATAAAAGATTTTACTCTTGAATTCACAATGTTATTTTATTTTTCAATGTAATTGTTAAATTCTGTATAAATGGGATTCTTTGTATTAATGATGGGAATCTACCTGTTGCGAGGTTACCCACCATAAGTTCCAGGGACCATCCTCCCCTCGGCCAGGGTCGATTACAAGACAAGGGCATGACAATTGGAGGGCGCGGTGTTTCGGCTCCTAAGTTAAGTATTCCTGCATAGCTGTGGTTATCAATTTACCCTTTGGATTATGCATTTAAAGTCCTACTCTGTACTTTAGTAATATTTTTCTGTGATGACCAAATGTAGGTATTCCCACTTCACGGTGCAGGGACCAACCTCCACTCATTATGACAAAGGTACTCGGGTTCCGAATTGTGGCTCTCAACTTGCTTCTTAATTCAAAGAATGGAAGTCATGATTTTATTTGTAGTTTTCTGTTGTTAAAAGTAACATTACTCATGATTCGATTTCCTATGCCAGATGTCTGAGGGTTAAACCCTGTTCATTTTTTCTTTGTTAAAGTTCCATTTAAGGATATATGTACAGTCAATCATGATGTAGGGAAATGACTGATATTCTAATACTAGAATTGGCGAAAACAACTCTAAGTTTACTATTGGGGAACTCCTAAATATGTTAAACTTAGTATTGGAGGGATATATTTTTTCTATTTGGAGATAACTTATCCTCAACATTTTGTATATTACTTCTGTAATTTAATGTATTTGGGAATCTCTATATCACTTACAATAGCCATCATTTCTTGACTTTATTAATGTTTGTATGATTAGTCTCTTGTTAACACAATTTCTTATTTTGAATTTACCCTAAAGGGGATCGTTCCGAGGCGGGGTTTCCCATCTCCAAACCTCTGCGTTTTGTAGATTCTTGTCTTTCGATCAATTGCATCTTCAGAATAGATTTCATTTACTCTATAATTTCCTAAAATAGCTTTATGTAGATTGCGAAGCAAATTTAAAGGATATCCTAAATCTTACAATTGTTTGTCGGAGGTATGGTAATGCTATGGCCATAAAATAAAATAAAATATTTATTTCTCTCCACATGTCGCACAATATAATCAAATTGGGATACCCTAGTCTTCTATAGGCAATGGTACCCGCACACAGCATATATGATATGCGTCATACGTTGATAATGTATCAGTGAAATCATTTGTTCGCTTTCCTATAGTATGATCCTAGCATGTAGATCCACTCATTCGGGAATAGCAGTTCATATAATTATATCGTTAAGTTTAGGGTAATCTTGATCCTCTGCTTATGTTCATTCCCATATGCTTCATTATTATGGTTCTATCTAGGTTTGACTATATATATGATTTTGTTTAGGAATTAAATTGCAGAATTAAAATATATGGTTGCAATAGATTTGTTCATTCATTGATACATATTTGATTCTACTTAAAGTTTTAATCTCAGGAAACATTCCCATAATTAAATCCTACAATATTTTTGTTGATTCTATGAGGATATCATATATTTTATATTTACGTACAGATTCTAAATCCATAGTAGAGGTTACCAGGGGATGATTCCAAAAATGATATGTAACCTATTCGATAGTAAAGTGGACTATACTTTTCATGTAGTCGAACAACCTTTGTCTAGGTTATTGAATGCATACCAAATTTAAGGATTTCACTATATCAATAACCAATTCATCCCACAAAGGCGGAAATATGGAAATTTAGATATAGTAAATGACTTACAACAATTATACGATCATTAAAATAGATACTAGAAACTATTTCAGTTCAGATTTAACATGTACAGTACATCAGATATAAAATCATTTAGACAGATAAGGATTAGAGTAGCATATCTAAACTGAACTCCTGGGAATACAAAGGGAACAACCACATTCGTCCCAACCATAGAACCGAAAAACCAAGATCACTTGCCCATTTCACCCCCTAGCCTGACCATGAGTCCATGAGAGCGAACTTGGAAATCCCTCTTCAGCAATGTCCTTCAATTCAGTAGCTTCCCCTTACCTCACACTCATTCAGTGTTCATAACAACAAGGAAAAAATCAATAGTCTCTTTCCCAGCATACTTGCCAGCGTCCTGCCTCCTCAAATATGCTCATTTATTAATTGCCTAGGTCTTTTTCCCTCCCTTGGGAATTTTCACATCTTTCTAAATCTTTGATTTGTAGGGGCTACCAATGGCCAAATCACTGATTTGCCACTTGTAAAAATCATCCTAGGGGTAGTTCCAACATGTTCCCCACTCAAGGAGTCATGGTCAGCTACTTTTAACATGGTTGTTCCATTTTTCCTCCTGTAATCAATATGAAATATTATGTTTTTATACAAGTGTCATTGTCAAATAGTTAGTTGGGTCAAATCAGATCTCTACCCAACAGTCATAATAATTTATTACAAATAAAAAATTCGAAATTCGAAATTTCCATAAATGACAAAACATTTCCAAATTCGAATTTACTAAAAACGGAATAAATTTCCAGCAATTTAAATTTTCAAAAATATTTTATTTTGGGGGATGTCACATCCTTTCCCCCTTCAATAAAACACTGTCCTCAGTGTTCGTTCCTTTCTTGGAATAAGATTGTATGATATTTATGCAAATATCCCTCCAATTCCCAAGTGGCCTCCTCAGGACTAAAGTGCTTCCATTGCACCTTTACCTGAGCGACGACTTTGGTCCAAAGTGCTATTTCTCTCCAGTACATAATGCATAGGGGTTCCGCCTGGAACTCGCCTTCAGGTTCCACCTGTACCAAGTTCCAATCAATCATATGAGTAGGGTCGTGAATATACTTTTTCAACAAATAAACATGAAATACATTATGAATTATTATATTGGCTGGAAGTGCAAGTAGATATGCTATGGGTCCTATTCGATCTAGTATCTCGAAGGGCCCACAAAACATGGGTGCCAGCTTGGCACAGTTTCCTAACTTCAATGAGATTTTTTGGGCTTTGACCTTCAAGTACACATGGTCTCCTGCTTGAAATTCTAAGTGTCTTCTTTTCTGATCTGCATAGCTCTTCTGCCTGTCCTGTGCTTACTTCAAGTTCCGTTGTACCTTTCTTACCATGTTCTCCATTTATTGGAGTATTTCTAGTCCAACCATGAGTCTGTCAGTTGGGTTATCCAAACTAATTGGAGTGATAGACTTTATGTCAAACAATACTTCGAAAGGGCTCAACTTTGTTAAAGTTTTGTACCCATTGTTGTATGCAAATTCTACCAAGTGCATATAGTCCTCCCACTTGTTTAGTTTTGTTCTTACGTACATGCGGAGCATATCCTCTATGATTTGATTTGTCCTTTCAGTTTGCCCATCATTTTGTGGATGATAACTCGTACTGAAATTCAAATTGGTATTTAGCCCTGCAAACAACTCCTTCCAAAAGGCGGATGTGAATTTTATGTCTCTATCTAAAATCACCATTTTAGGAATTCCATGCAGTCTAAAAATTTATTTCATGAATATTTTAGTAATGTTTATAACTTTAAAAGTAGACTTTACAGGAATAAAGTGTGCAGACTTATTGAGTTTATCAATTACAACCATGATAGAATCATTCTGTTTCTGAGTTTTAGGCAAACATGTTATAAAGTCTAGTGATATGGTATCCCATTTCCATTCTAGTACTGGTAATGGTTGTAATAGGCCGGCTGGATGGTGATGTTCAGCCTTAACCTGTTGACAATCTTGGCACCTAGCCAAGTATTCTGCTATTTCACCCTTCATATTAGGCCAATAAAATAGTTTCCTAAGTGTTGTTATCATTTTCTGGTAACCTGGGTGGCTAGAATACGGTTTCTTATGCACTTTGTCCAAGACTGTTAATTTTAACTCTGTTGAATCTAGTATGTAAAGTCTGTTTTTAAATAGTATCATTCCCTTCTTGTCAATACTTAGATCTGGTTTATCTAAGTTTGTGGTACTATTCGATAATTCTACCATTATCTTAGTGTAGTTTTCATCGTTAATACCTGTCATCCTTATTCTTTGTTCCAGATCACTTTTTGCCCTACTGATATTTATCTCAAATAACCCATGGACCCTTCTGCTTAAAGTGTCTGCTACTTTATTTTCCTTCCCCTTGATATGTTTGACCTCGAAGTCGAATTTGCTCAAGAAGGCTAACCACCTTGCTTGTCTTGCATTGAGATCTAGTTGGTTAAACACATATTTCACCCCACTATTATCCATTAATAATAGGAATTTTCTTCCCATTAGGTAGTGTCACCACATTTTTAAGGTGTGTATTACCACTGCCAATTCTAAGTCATGAGTGACATAATTTCGCTCGTGTTCTTTTAATTTCTGGGACTCATAACAAATAACCTGTCCTTCCTGAGTTAGGACACCACCTAGTGCAGTTGTCAATAATTCCTTTAGTCTGTTGAAACTTCCTTAACACTTCTTTGACCAGTTAAACCTGGTTCCTTTATTTTGTAATGACGTGATAGGGTAGGCTATCTTGGAAAATCCTTCTATGAACCTGTGGTAATAGCCAGTGATTCCCATGAACGACCATATATCCACTACATCTTTAGGTACCGTCCATTCCATAATGTCTTTTCTCTTTTTCGGGTCTATGACAATGCCCTCTGCTGAAATTACATGTCCTCGATATTGTATCTCTTTTTTATAAAAGTCACACTTGTCAAATTTGACGTACAGTTTGTGCTTCCTCAATGTTTGAAAAACTATTATTATGTGTTCCTCATGTTCCTCCTCCATTTTTTAATAGACCAAGATATCGTCGATAAATACTACCACGAACTTGTCCAAGTACTGACTGAAAATACTGTTCATTAGGCACATAAACATGGCTGGTGTGTTAGTGAGTTTGAAAGGTACGACTACGAACTTGTAGTGTCCATTTCTTATCCAAAAATCTATTTTGTTTATGTCCTCGTCTTTTATCCAAACTTGATGATAACTGGACTGTAAATCCAATTTTGAAAAGATCTTGGCCCCTCCTACTTGATCGAACAGATCATTTATCCTTGGTAAGGGGTATTTATTCTTAATAGTCATTTTATTTAGTTGTCTATAATCGATACATAGTCTTAGAGTACCATCTTTCTTTTTCACAAAGAGGACTAGTGCCCCGCAAGGTGAGACACTCGGTTTGATATTCTCTTTTTCCAACAATTCCTGTAATTGTATTTTTAATTCTGTCAGTTCTGGTAGAATCATTTGGTATGGCGCTTTTGAGATAGGGGTTGAACCGGGTAGTAGGTCTATGGAGAAGTCTATTTCCATTATAGGGGGTAATTCTRGTATTTCATCCACAAACATGTCTCTGAAATCACGTAGGATAGCAAAGTCTTCCAACATTGGCTTATCTTCTTTTTCTGCTAGATTCATCACTTGGATGGCATAAACTTGACATCCCTTTCTCATACATTTCTTTAGTTGGATCGCTGAAATTTGTCTGACAGATACTGGTTTTGGTATACCTTGGGTTGTCCTAATAGTGCCAGAATCATCTTTATAGCTAAGTATCTTTGTATAACAATATAATATTTCTTTGTGTCATTCCAACCAATCCATCCGAATAATAATGTCATAATATCTTAGTGGTAGGATGTTCAGATTGGTCCTTATAGTTTGACCATCTAAGCTGAACTTGAAATCCGAAATAAAGTGAATTACATTCTTTTTTGTACCTATCGCTAGTTGCACAAGCCATGATTTTGCATGCTTTCGTCTCTTAAGTTTATTTGACTCTACTACATTCAGATTAATATAACTTAATGTTGCTCTGGGGTCAATTAAAACAGAAATTTGAGTGTCATGGATTTTACTTTCAATTTCTACCATCGAGGACTGGTGGTCATCTAGTCAGCCATCAATTGTTGCATTTATCCGATGTAGGCTCCTGCCCATGCCTCCCACTGTCGAGGCTTCTTGCAGATTATGAACAACAATTTTGTTTGCTGTAACCAAATGTGGACAATTCCTCCTTAGATGAGGCTCTCCACATTCCAAACACTTTAGTGGCTCACGGGAGTTGTCCCCAAACTTCTTCATTCCTAGATTTACCGGTTTACCACTGCTCAGCGTATTCAGGTGATTGAAGTGAGAATCTTTTCTCGGGAAAATTTTTACTATATTTCGATAAGGAGTTGGTTGGTATCCCTTCTTTCGCAAGTTCATTCGATATTGCTTCTTATCCTTCAAGGCTTTTGGAAACTCCACCCATTGCTTATACTGATCATAGCACATTTGTGCTTTCCTAAATACTTCAGTCAAGGATTTTGGGTTGTCTAACTTGATCTTGTCCCTGTAGGACTATTGTAAGCAGCTTAAGAATCGCTAGACTTTTACCTTATCCTCTCGGATGTATGGTAAGAACCTTAACAGTTCCAGAAATTTATTTATAAGGTCCTCCATCGTCATCTATCCGAGTCGTAACTCATAGAATTCCTTCGTCTTCCTTTCATAATAATTTTCAGAAAGGTATTATTTCTTGAACTACTTCTTAAAGTCAGACCATTCTAGCTATTTCTCCTTTAGGCCCTTGGCCAATTTCAGATCTTGCCACCAAATACTAGCCTTCCCTTTCAGATTGTAGATGGCCATCCTGACCTTCATGTTGTTGGAATAGTTGTAGATTTAGAAGTACTTTTTGATTTCCAACAACCATGCCTTTGATTCTTCTCCTGTCCTAGATTCTCCATCAAAGATAACAGGTTTAATCTTTTTAAATTCTCCTTCAAGGTGGTCTACTTGCTTTCTTTTTCTATCTGTTTTAGTTCCATCTTCAGCTGGAGGTGTTCCTTCAGATGAACTGTCTCCTTTTTCTATTTATTTCCTTGAGTTCTTGGAGGCTATCTTGTTGACTTCTTTGTCGTTATTATTGTCTTTTGGGATTTTCTTGGTCACTATACTATGCAGCAAGACTTCGTTTATCTCTTGCTATTCTTGCTGTGTGTTCTTCAATTTTTCATTGTCAGCTTTAAAGATCTGTAGTTCAACAATCAGATTCCTCATTGTTTCCAACACTTCTGTGGGTGAGCTTCCGTCATTGTTCTACCTTGTATCTCCATGAGGTCTTTGTTGTGGATTTTCTTCCATCTTGTTTTCTGCATTGTCCTAAGTTGCCATACTTAATCACCAAAACAGAAAAAGATTTATGTTTGTAACCAAAAGATTTATTAGTTTTTGTATAAAACAAAATATATACTAAGCACTACAGTGGTCCTGTTCAGGCCCAGTGTTGTAACTTTTTCTCTGATACCATATGTAATGAACCTCAAATTTATCATAAAAAAAAATAAATCTTTTGGTACATTATTTACCAGTTATCTTCATTTAACTTACATTTTCTTTTTTCTTTGAATAACCTTATGCCATACTAACTTAACACTTAAGAGAGGTTTCCAATGAATACAAGTATTTTTCCAACTCATATGTTACTATATAGATATTAATACAATACATGCATCCACCTATACACTAGGATTCAAATTTTTAGTTCCCTTGTTTAATAGAATCAGGCTATTTGGATTTTACGCATAAGACTATATCCCTGAGAGTTAATACTTGTACTCTTACCTAGCTGTGTCAACATCATAATTCAAATGCTGAATGTAGTACGTATCAGGAATAGGTTTAAGGATATTAATGATTATTTATGAGTGGTTTCAATGTGTTTTTCTTTGATGGATTCATTTTAGTTATGATACAATACGTCTCCACCATAACGAGTTGAACCCCAACCAATTATGCACCATTTGCTGCATAACTAAACTAACTAAACCTCCTCTTCCTGTTGGGGTAACATAAAGATAACTTAAAAGACAATAGTTTAGCGACATATTAGTTTCACTCGACAGTCATGGATTTACTCTTATTAACTTCGCATCTTCATCATTAAGGGAGGTGGATGTACCTGTCAGGAGGAGTTAAGGCTCTATCCTAAAATTAATTAGGGTCCTCTTAAACATCAGTCCTGATGACTCTCCCACCTATTCTTCCCAATCCCTGTGCTCCAACTTTTCCCTAGCGTATGTATTGTACCTTTTGTGCTATAAAGAGTGGTACTCGTCCCTCTTAGGTTTTTGGTGGTCTCTCTTCTTCCCTTGTGACTCCGAAGGAGAGGGTTCGGTACAATGCTTTCCTCCACAGGGAAAAGATACTGCCTCTGTGGGAAAACTTTGGTGAAGTCGACGGCAATATCCGACTACCTGGTAAGTTTTCTAAGGGAACCATCGTATCTCAAGTTTGAAAACAGAGTTCACAGTTTGGTGCATACAAAGAAAACCTTTACTTCTTATAACCCTTACTGTGAATTTAAAAGCCCCCTTTACTTTCGACAGTTATGTTTGGATTCTACGCATTTCTCCTTTTTATTCTTGTATCGACTGTAGAAGAGGTTTCCCGCTGTATCCGAGAGTCACTACTTTTTACCTCTGTGAACCTAAATTCATACCTCGTGTCCATTGTTTGTGTCCCATGGGATTATTTCCGGTTCATTCCTTTTTGTTTACCCTGCGACTAGTAACTGTATTTCGAAGTAACTCAGAGTAGTTTAGAAGAGTTTATTCTTACGTCGTGTAAAGGCTCCAGGAAAAAAAGTAGGGTCAAGTCGGATTCTTAACGTCTTTGTTTCTCCTCTGTGACTCATGCATATAATTTGTAGTAAGGTGGTGGTCTACCGGGAGTTTATCTCTTACCAATTTAGGGTAACTTTAACGAGAACCTCTATTGACTTTGTGTGTGATGTTGTTCCTTATGTTCTTCATTTTCTGTTCGTAAAGGGTTTTTAATAAGATATTTTACTCTTGAATTCGCAATGCTATTTTATTTTTTCAAAGTAATTGTTAAATTCTGTATAAATGGGATTCTCTATATTAATGATGGGACTCTGCCTGTTGCGAGGGTACCCACCAGAAGTTCCAGGGACCATCCTCCCCTCAACCAGGGTCTATTACAAGATAAGGGCATGACAACTGGAGGGCGCGGTGTTTCGGATCCTAAGTTAAGTATTCCTGCATAGCTATGGTTATCAATTTACCCTTTTGATTCTGCATTTAAAGTCCTACCCTGTACTTTACTAATGATTTTCAGTGATGGCCAAATGCAGGTATGCCCACTTCATGGAATAGGGACCGACCTCTACTCATTATGACAACGGTACTCAGGTTTCAAATTATGGCTCTCAACTTGCTTCTTAATTCAAAGCATGGAGGTCATGATTCTGTTCGTAGCTTTTTGCTGTTAAAAGTAACATTATTCATGCTCTGATTTCCTATGTTGGATGTCTGAGGGTTAAACCCCATTCATTTTTTCTTTGTTAAAGTTCCATTTAAGGAGATATGTGTAGTCAAGCATGATGTAGGGAAATGATTGATATTCTAATACTAGAATTGGCAAAAACAACTCTAAGTTTACTATTGGGAAACTCCTAAATATGTTAAGCTTAGTATTGGAGGGATATATTTTTTCTATTTGGAGATAACTTATCCTTGGCATTCTGTATATTACTTCTGTAATTTAATGTATTTAAGAATCTCTATATCAGTTACAATAACCATCATTTCTTGATTTTATTAATGTCTGTATGATTGGTCTCTTGTTAACACAATTTCTTATTTTGAATTTACCCCAAAGGGGATCGTTCCGAGGCGGGGTTTCACATCTCCAAACCTCTACGTTTTGTAGATTCTTGTCTTTCAATCAATTGCATATTCATAATAGATTGCATTTACTCTGTAATTTCCTAAAATAGCTTTATGTAGAATGGGAAGCAAATTTAAAGGATATCCTAAATCTTACTATTGTTTGTTCGAGGAATGGTAATGCTACGGCCATAAAATAAAAAAAAATCTTTGGTTCTCTCTGCATGTTGCATGATATAATCAAATTGGGATACCCTACTCTTGTATAGGCAATGGTACCCGCACACAACATATATGAGATGTGTCATGTACGTTGATAAAGTATCAGCGAAATCATTTGTTCGCTTTCCTATAGTATGATCCTAGCATGTATATCCTTTCATTCGAGAATAGAAGTTCATACAATTATATCATTAAGTTTAGGGTAATATTGATCCGTTGATTATGTTCATTCCCACATACTTCATTATTTTGGTTCTATCCAGGTTCAACTATATATATGATTTTGTTTAGGAATTAAATTGAAGAATCAAAATATATGCTTACAATAGATTTGTTCGTTCATTGATACATATTCGATTATACTTAAAGTTTTAATCTGAGGAAACATTCCCATAATTAAATCCTACAATCTGTTTTCGGATTTTATGAGGATATCATATATTTTATACTTACGTACAGATTCTAAATCCATAGTAGATGATTCCAGAAATGATATGCAACCTATTCGATAGTAAAGTGGACTGTACTTTTCATGTAGTCAAACAACCTTTGTCTAGGTTATTGAATGCATACTAACTTTAAGGATTTCACTATATCAATAACCAATTCATCCCACAGAGGCAAAAATATTGAAATTTAGATACAGTAAATGACTTACAACAATTATACGATCATTAAAACGGATACTAGAAACCATTTCAGTTCAGATTTAACATGTACAGTACATCAGATATAAAATCATTTA
This sequence comes from Picea engelmannii, assembly GCA_009831015.1. Taxonomy (NCBI): domain Eukaryota; kingdom Viridiplantae; phylum Streptophyta; class Pinopsida; order Pinales; family Pinaceae; genus Picea; species Picea engelmannii. The sequence goes on along the minus strand of ML791560.1, from coordinate 39,178 downwards.
GAAACATAAGTATTAGAGTAGCATATATGAACTAAACTAGAGGGAAGACAAAGGGAACAACCATGTTCCTCCCAACTGTAGAACCGAACAACCAAGATCACTTGCCCGGTTCAACCCTTAGCCTGACCATGAGTCCATGAGAGAAAACTTGGAAATCCCTCTTCAACAATGTCCTTCAATTCAGTAGCTTCCCCTTGCCTCACACACATTCAGTTTTCATAACAGCAAGTAAAAAATCAATAGTCTCTTTCCCAACATACTTGGCAGCATCCTACCTCCTCACATATGCTTATTTATTAATCGTCTAGGTCTTTTTCCCTCCCTTGGGAATTTTCGGAGCTTTCTAAATCCCTGCTTTTCAGGGGGTGCCAATGGCCAAATCACTGATTTTCCACTTGTAAAAATCTGCCTAGGGGTAGTTCCAACATGTTTCCCACTCATGGATTCATGGTCAGCTACTTTTAACATGGTTGTTCCATTTGTCCTCCTACAATCAATATAAAATATTATGTTTTTATACAAGTGTCATTGTCAAATAGTTAGTTGGGTCAAATCATATCTCTACCCAACAATCATAATAATTTATTACAAATAACAAATTTGAAATTCAAAATTTCCATAAATGACAAAAATTTTCCAAATTTGAATTTACTAAAAACGGAATAAATTTCTAGCAATTTAAATTTTCAAAAATATTTTATTTTCGAGGATGTCACAGCTAGGGGTACTCTTCTTCCCCCTTAGCCCCCCAATCCACAAAGGGGCCACACACTCACTATCCAGAGATTTCAACTAGCTCTCAGCTCGCCTCGCAAGGTCGAGCTACCACTCCTCACCATTCCATCCTTAAAATTATCCTTGATCCCAACTCCCACAAATTAAGTCATTCAAGTAGATATTTCTGTAGCGTAACGTTATGCAAACAGAAGAAGAATCCAACCTCCATCACCTCCCTTCATTATATAGAGTTTCGTGGTTCCTTACTTTCCAAAAATTCTCTTTTAGTTAAGTTTTTATAATTAATTTCCTAAAAATTCCTCCCCGTACAAGTGTCACCCATCTTCTTCCTTCTTCCATAAATTAACTTCTTTAATTAATTAATTATCTTTATTTCCCTCACCCACCTAGAATTACTCCTAGAATCACTCCTACGTGTCCCCAAATTCTCTTACAGGTTTTAATAGCCTTCCCTTTTATTAAATTTCTAGTTTAGTTTAAATTAGAAATCTCTTAAATGATAGATTCTTTACTAAGTTTGACCTTCCGCTTTTTCCCTTAAGTTCACCTTTTTCCCTTTTTATGTTTACCTCTTTTCCTAGTTTCCTAATTTTTTAGATTTTCCCTCTTTCCCCTTTTTAATTAGAACTCAAAAAGGCAGGTGTGAAAATTAACCCTTTTTCCCTTTTCTCATTTAATTAGTATTTTAAAGTTATCAAAATAATAAAACCATTAATTCCATTTTTTCTTTTAAATTTTATTCCAATAGTTTTTTTTTTTTAATGAATAAATTAAATTTCTTATTCCCTTCATATTTTTATTATTATTATTGTAATTTTTTTTTGTAGAGAGATAAAATTTTACCACTAGTATAGTTTAGACTTAAACCTTAAATTTCCATACATGGTGACATTTAATTAGGGAATATGTTTTAAAAATTTCTTAACACGTTATTCATCCTAAGGCCATCTAGGTTCATTCCTCTATCATCAACAACACGACGTGCCCTTCAAGATTCACTAGGTGCTCTAAGGTTTCCACTCGCCTTAATCTGTTTCCCTTGTGCGATGTGCCTTTCAGGATGCACTACGTGCTCCAAGGGTGCCACACGCCTCTTGACTGACTTGGTAGACATAAAAAACCCCTAGAGTCAATACTTTGCTAGGTGAACTTGTGGGAGACTAAGGGCCTCTAAGGAATAAGGCCCCCGCCTTATTCCGTCACCCTTAGAATCATCGTGAGCGACTGTCGCAGTCTACCCTCATGGCATCGTGGGTCCTCTCGAACTAGGTAAATGTTAACCTACAGTTCGAGTCATGGTGGGAGTGCTAGTAGGTTGTGGCAGGGATGTTGTCCACACCTCTCCCTCAACATCTCTGGTAGTCGTGCGTGACCCCTTTACTCCACATGTGAGTCTAGTCGGCAAGCTATCGTTAGCATGCATCATCAACAAATCATGTCAGAACTTATCCATATCATATCATCTAATCAGATGCACTAATATCACAGTAAAAAAATCAAACCCAAATGGTACACTCCCTGACTCGATCCAGATTCGAAGGGGTTCCATTGATGCCTCTGCATCCTGGAGGTCCAAAATCTTGCACACTCAATAAACCGATTCAATAGCACCTGTCTATGTCAATGCAGTAAAACAACATGTCATCAACCCATAACGCCTCATAATCAAAATAAAAAATTTTAATAGCATAATAATCCGAATCACTTGCGAGCAAGTGTCCTCAAAGAATAAGTTCCCTCAGTGCGCTAGAGAGGGATGTTACAGAAAGCTTCTCTTAACGTTTTTAAAGAACAAAACAAAATTCTAAAGAATTGCAGGTAATCCCTTATGCTTTCAAGGTTCGATATATCAATTCGGTTTCAATGAACATTAATCATCATCCTCATCATCATCAATATAGCTTAATTAATTTGTTTTTTATTATATATTAATTAATTATTTAATACGTTATCTTATATTTATAGATTTATATAGCTACTTAGGTTTAGTGTTCCTTTTTTTTTGCTTCTTTTATTTTTTATATTCTAATTAGTTTTACTTTAATTATATATATATATATATATATATATATATATACTATTTTAATATTGAGTGGGTCCAATGGTTAACAAAATGTGTTTAGTTCTTTCTTAATCTGATATTTTTATTTTTCTTTACTTTTTATCTATGTATTTAAAAAAAAATTCATTCTTTCTTTTTCTTTTTAATTTTTACATGTGTTCTTTTATTTCTTTATTTAGTTCGGATTCTTTTATTTATTTGTGTTTTGTTTTAAGGTGGCCACATATGTAGATGTAGTATTGTATTAGTCTTTATTCAGTATATATTAATTTTTATTTAGTAATTTAATATTATATTTATCAATTTAATTTTTTTTTTTTTTTTTATCCATCTATATATATAAATTTAATGTCTTTTGGTTTTGTTTTTCTTATGATAAAATATAATAGTTTCATTATTTCTTTCTATGTGATTTATTTTTAGGTTTCTTTATTTCTTAGCCAATTTTTATTAGTTTTTGCTCTTTTATTTATTTTTGTTAATATATATGTATATTAATTTAATATTTTTTGGTTTTGTTTTTCTTATGATAAAATATAATAGTTTCATTATTTCTTTCTTTGTGATCTATTTTTAGGTTTCTTTACTTCTTAGCCAATTTTTATTAATTTTTTATCGTTTATTTATTTTTTATATTTTGATGATTATTTTTTTCAACTAATTTTTTGAATCTTGTTTTGAAGTGTTAACCATTTTCTGTTAGTACAAACCTATGTAAAATTAAGAAATTTTTCCCAATTGACATTTGGAGAAACAAAGTGTTGGCTAATTAAACACTATCAATGATAAGTTTATCATTCCAGTGATTGATATTTTTTAACAAATTTAAAGGTCTTCAATTTTGGTTTTGCTTTTAATATTTCTATTTAACACATCATATATAAGGTATTTAATTTTATTTTTCTTTAAATATTTCTATTTTCATATCACATATAGTTATAAAAAATTTCAATAAATAAAAATTGTACATTGACAAATTTTATTAATTTTTGTATATTTCTTCTTAAAAAAATCTTTATATACATATTTCAATATAGCATAAAAGTCGAGATAGATCTATTTTCTATTTTCAATTCACGACAAAAAAATAATAATTATAATTACAATGAAACATATAATAATTATTACGAGAATTATGAAGAATTTGTTAATATTCTTGTTAATACTCGTTGAACTAACTTCAAAAATACTTTAAACTGAAATAATTTGTAATTCCATTTTTTTCCAATTTACTTTATTCATAATAATGTAACATATAATTTTATTTTTACTATTTTTTTATTAATAATAATTTATTTTTAATTTTATTTTTATTATTTTTTTATTAATAATAATAATTTATTTTTAAGGTAGTCATCACGCCATATCAAATTGGTGTATGCGACCTCTTGTTTGTGGGATAAGAAACCCTCCTTGGCTCAGTGATTTGACTACGAAGATATACATACCCTACTAAAAAAACATTAATATAATATTTTTAATATTTTCATTTTCAACATAATAAAATATTAAAAAAAATTAACAAATATTTAAACTAATACCTTTTATTTGTTCAATAATTTTATGAGATATGTTAGTAAAAATACAAACTCAATCTATTAAAAAAAAAATGGTACATCTAAGAATTCTAAGTAAAAAATTCAAAAATTAAAATTAATTTCACAATTTTACCAAAAACACATTTTATAAAATTTGAATTTATTCCGTTATTTACTAACTCAACTGAATCAAAATAAAACTTAATTTCACAATTTTACTTAAAAACATTTAAAAACAAATTTAAATTTAGTTTAAACTTGTGGTTTACAGATGCCGCAGGTCAAACCTAGAGTGCTGAGAATATCTTGATTGGAGATTCGGGCATCAATGGGCATGAACAAAGTCGA
>ML791559.1:203787-221074 GCA_009831015.1 Picea engelmannii | reverse complement strand
CAGATTCAGTAGAGGAGAATGTTTTAGTAATGGATGAGTCTTACATTCTTAAATTGTTGCGAGAGTGAGCTCATGGTCATACCCAAGAGTAGGCTTTGTGCTTGTGTGAAATTAACAAAATAAGGCCAACTTTTGAGAAGCACCTATAGTACCCAAGGCATAGAGATCAGAAAGATATCTGATCTATATTCAATTTGGCAGATCTCACTTTCACAGGTGTCATCCCACTTTCCTTTAAAGGAAAATTGGAATCCCCCCCATCCACCTCTCTCTATAAATAGAGAAAAAATTGTTTTATGAAGGTAAAGGCTTGGGGAAATGAATTCTAGATAATGTGGGACATGTAAGTATCTTCATTGGGGCTATGGGCATTCGCTGGAAATGGAGCAAGGCTTGTGATACCGAGGTGACTCCGTTGGGGCTATGGATGCTTGCTAGCAGTGGAGAAACACTAGAGAAATGTGAAATAAACTTGCATTCTCAGCATTCCTGATGCATCATTAACTTGCATTACTTCACTTTCCTCCCCAAGATGCTATATATTTAAAAGGATATTATTATTACGAACCATATCTGGGCATGGCCATAATATCCCTCCTTTATTCAAATTAATCTCATCACATTATACGTTGAAATATATGGGACCTGCTCACTCTCCCTCTAGGTTATGCATTGTAATTTTTGTTGTTTTTCAAGTCTAGTTGTTTGGACATTTGGTGAAAAAATTCATGGATTTTCCCAGTGTGTCACCAATTGTTGTGTCGACACTAATAAATTTCTTGTTTATTGTTTCATTTTCTCAAAGAGTCAATTTTCCCAAGAAATAGGGACCCTCCTTTTCATTTCTCAAGACCCTTGTTACTTTGTCATGAAAGTAAAATTGTCCTCATGATCCTTGATTGAGCCTCTTCCAAACATTTTCCTATGTTTTTATAAGTTTCCGAACTCATTGACTTGGTCTATATCGGCGGAAGAAAATTTTCCATTACCAATACATCCAATTTAGTGAGTTAATATTTTCCTTGCTGATACATTGAAACGTCCAACACTTAGGAAATTTTGGTTTGAGCTACCTTATTTATCGGCACAATTAATTTTCGGTCGTCGATACACTGGCCACCACGACCTTTTTTCCATTGATACATGTGACTGTGAGAACACTTAGAAGCTTTTCACTCAAATACTTGTGTATCAACGTTGATTGGTATTCGATCACTGATACACCAACAACCAAACCCTCATCATTGCCGATATAAAGTATGGATGAAGTTTCACATGAATTTCTTATGTATTGTCGCTTGATCAATGATCGAGCGCCGATACACTAGCAATATTTAACCTCCCCAAACCAATACATTAGCAATATTTAACCTCCCCACACCAATACACAAAGGTTACAAATATCAAAACACTCACAAGTGTATCAACAACGGTTATGTCATCATCCCTGAAACATGAAACCTTCATGCCATTTCTATGTTAAAGTTTACCACAAAAAGGGGCACACAAAGGTTATAAAATCCCAAGCCACTCACCCCCACTTCACTATTGTTCGTTGAGAACCTAGGGAATGAGATGACATGAGCACATAGGCATTCAAAAAGATAACTTGCATTCTCATCCACGTGTCAACTTCAAATTCACAGGTAGGTAACCCACTCTCTTGCACGTGTCCATTCATCATTTTTGATTTCATTTTCTTTCTATATAAATGGGCATCGAGGAGGGAGAGTTGTCCCTAAACCTATAATTCCTTAAAATTTCCCGTCACCTTCCAACACTTTGAACTTGTCGTCATAAGAGGCCTCCATACCCTAGCTTACCGAGCCCTCGACAACCCCAATCTCTCCCATGTATTCATACCCTAATTTTTTTCCCAGTAGGATAGAGCTCGCCTTGAAGGATTCATTCCCCAACCCCCCTCTAAACCCTCTACACCAATCAAGCATGCTCTAACTAATATGCCTTAGAAATTATTTTATTGTGATTCATTCGGATTAAGCACCCCAAACCAACGATTGCATGCTAGCATGTCGAGTGAGGAATGACACTCCTTCTCTTCATTACAAAACCTATCATTCCTAGGAAGGAGCACTTAGCCCAACTTAGCTTAAAAAATTCATTTGTATCCTTATCTGTGTGGTTCAAAGAATTGACGTTGATATTCCCTCGTCTTTGCCACTGAAGTTTAAAGCATGAATAGATACATGCTTGTCTTCATTGGCATGGATCTTTTGACGAGTTTCAATACTCTTCTCCACATTTCAATGACTATAAAGTGTTAGGTGACGAGATGGTATTCATCGTATCGGCGTCAATCTTCCCTTTGAGACCGATACACAATTAGCCTCTCCTCATTAACATTGACAAAAAATTGGCTAAGTGTTCTTGTAATGTCGGCTCATCATTTCTCTTCAGTTGTTTATATACCCTTCTATGTCAATGAGGATGAGGTTTCTAACGTCAATATAGGTGTGTATCGACGCCAAAATTACTAACTCTTTGATTTTTCTAGAAATTCCTTAAAATCACCCATACGCTAAAATGAGCCTGTCCATCTCTTTCTCCATTTTTTACCTTGTTAAAATAGAAAATATTTGGTACTTCTATCACAATTGGTGTTTCTGGTGAACTAATGATAATTTTGTTTTTTTTCAAATTCGACCATTTCCCCACAAACAATCGCAAAGTGCCAACAAGACACCCTATTGAAGAGGCCTCTACAAGTGGAATATTATCGGAGGAAGAAGTAGATACCCCAGGACCCATATATGATGAAATAAAGGGGTCATTAACAAATAAAATTTAATCAAATGGGGTGAGGTTTACCAGATGTTCAACAACCAAACCTTCCCCCAAGGGGTAGAAGATGGATCTAATCTCAACATGTTTAAAAACATAAGAAAATCCAAGCTATTCAAGGTGGAAACTCATGCATCGGTATTTCCCTGCATAAAGTCTTTTTTGTGGATAGTAAGACATGTAGACTTGGATACCAAGTACATCATCAATTCCATGGAGCCCCAGATAACATCTTTTGAAGCTTCAACTATATCTTCCTTCTACCACATAGATAGAGGGGAAAGATCATTGGATGAAAATATTATAAGAAATTTCTCATTTAATCCAAAGGATATTTTGAAGGCCTAGTACAAACCCAGTAAACCATTCAAATCAAGGCCCTTGAGTGAATATCCCACCAACTTGCTGAAAACACCTTACCAATATATAGTGGTGATTTTGTGTATATTATATGGGGAACCTGATACTTTGAAATTCATGATAAAATGGGTTCCTCTTATTTACTACATCGCAAATGTCGGATCGACCTTAAACTAGGTCAACATTTTATTAGCATCCCTGGAAGAAGCTCTCAAAGCAGTCAAAGAAACCATGCCTAGGAAATTCCTAAGTTTTCACATGTCCTCTTATATCCTGGACATGGTATGCATCTGTCACGCATATCCACATATGGGATGGGATTGGCATCCAAGCGATCTCCCGATCCACATTTACTGTAAGGTGCTACGAGAGCACAAGTATAGGACAAAATATCATAAGATCCACAATCACTTCCTAGCACCTTTGTACCAACTAATATTCAACTCTCTTTTGCCATGCATGACAGATAAAGAACAATAGATACTCTGAAAGATAGGATATTGGTACCTCTTGGAATATGGAACATACTTAAGAATATACATATCCACCAAAGCTCCACATTTTCTCCCAATATTGGTTCAGAAAAGTTGGTTTTACAAGAAATTTCTTATCAGATCATGGTACAGGGAGTTGGCACAACTCTCTAACTGGAAAAGAAGGATATCTGGCCTCCTCTACCACTATGGTTTGGTTCATACTCCTTCAAGGATGTCAAATATTCTCAAGATGAAGTAGAAATATTGAAATATTTCCACTTCAAAGAAGAAATATTCCAGAGGCACGGTCTTCTGGACATGGTAAAGAAACACTGCATCATCCACAAGCGCATATGGGAATACATGACAAGCATTTGGGAAGAAGAGGAAATTCATTGTCATGCCAGAATATATCATGATTCCATATTCAAGTGAAGGGGAAATCCATTGGGTAGAGTTTTAGATGAACAAATAGTCCAAGAAGCCCAAAAGAAAGATGACGAAGAAGATACAATAGCAGCAACAACCACAACCATAACCATAGCCACAACATCTGAATTGATAGAAGCAATAACAGAGGAAGAAAGAAAAAGAAAATAAGTTGAATTTGTTTAAGTAGAAGAAAACAAGGAAATAAAAGAAGAGGCGGATGAGCACATAAAGAAAAAGGAAGTCGAAGATGCGACAACAACCAGGTTAGCTGCAAAAAAACAAAGAAAAAAGGAAAAGGTGCAAAATAAAAGGAATACACAACTAAGCATAAGTGAAAATAATAAGAAGTTTTAGCTAAGGAAGCAAATGAAGCTAAAGAAACAACAAAAGTAGCCGCTGAAAATAGGGCAGTCGAAGAAGCAACCACAAATGCAGCAAAGGAGGAGCAGAGGAAGCAAAATGAAGAAGTGATAAACTACTTCCCCCATGGACATGTATATCTAGGGATCATCGATCGAAGTCCCTCTCACCAATGGACACTTTTCGTTGGGTGAAATTCGACTGGGACTGTTCACACCCTCCAAGGCTTCCAAGGTGGCCAATATAAACACCTTCCGGTTTGACAAGGCTTATGATAGACTAATACAACAACAAACCAAGAAAATCCCAGTCAGTGGGAAAGATCCTCTATCAGTGGTTAAAGAAACCATTGTGGCAGAAGATGCCAGGAAGGGCCTAATCTCGATTGCATCATCCAATGTTACCTTCACGATGGAATCAGAGAAAAACCTCAAAGACTTGGTCCACGAAAACCAAGAGAAAGATGATTGGCTTAGAGAGTTGGAAGAAGAAATTAGGTGTGACAAAAGGGATAAGGAGTTCCTTAAATGATTGTGAATATGTGTTGAAAGAGTTAGAACAAAACTCCACGACATGGAAACTGACATGTATGCAAACCTCCAAGTCTTCTAGCAGTTGGTGGTGCAAATTAACTCCCATCACATCCTAGTACACTCCAAGAACATATAATTTTCTCCATCAAAGCAGGTTTGAATGATATGTAGTTGTGGATTGTTGAGAACCCATATTCCCCAGTCGATCTTCCCCACATATTAGAGTGGGAGAGGAAACTGGACTATGCCACTCTCAATAATTTCCAACAAGATGGGGAGAAATCCAAACGTTATGTAAATAATTCACTCGCAATATGTGCTCAGCTTCACAAGAAAACAAACATTTTAACACACAAAGGGCACCTGCCTCCGATCGAAGCACTCGGGAAAATAAAATTGGATGATAATTTTTTTGAAAAGGTTGCGTTGAACAAGAAGCACAGGAAATAGATGCTCAAGCTGCCACTAGAGTAACAATAGATCTTCAGGAGCAACATCTTGTCAAGCTAGCCAAAGAACAAAATATGGTTCAAAATTTCATGGTCAACTTGATGAGAGATATGAAAACACTCTCACAAAACTCAACATCCCACGAAGAATCCATGGAGACACTTCTATTTCGAAAATTCATCACCGTTGCAGGACAGAATGAGGTTTGAGAAGCTTACTTGAGAGATGAGGATAAATAACGTAGGAAAAAAACAGGGAATTCAAATATGTTCACAACTATCTCTTGCTTTGTCTTTTTTCCAACTATAATCAATTTTTGCTTATTGTAACACATGTTGAAAATGGTTGAGAGGGGAAAATGAAAACAATTTCAATTGCTTGCATAATTCAAGAAAACCCCATAGGAAGTTACTGAAAAATACTATAAGTAAAGGAAGAGACCCATTTTGAAGGGGCTCTTCAACCATTGTAAATTTGGGAACTATTTTCTAAAGTAATAGTGAGAATCCCTCATGGCCAATTTTTCTAGAGAGAAATACCATTGGTGATAGCTAGTTTGTTGTGAACTATTTCAACTGAGTTTTTATGTTGTTTGCATGTACTGTAAGAATGTTTTTTCATTTACAGACTTTTCTTGTACAAATATAAATTTCCCTACAATTTTGTTTTTCTTCTCTTATTAATTATGATGAGATAATGAGTAGTTTATGCATGTGATTTCATATCTTAGACTAATATGGTTGTTTCTTTGTATGCATGTGTTATTTAACTCTATTTCTTCTTAACAACTATTTGGAAGGATTCCCAACAAGGATTGGTGGCAATCCCAACTTCTCATTATTTATTATAGTTTCTTCTAGCAAGGATAGGGTAGATTAGATTTTATTTTTGCAAGTAGTTAGTTTGAATCTACATTCTCCTTTGCATTCATAACCACCCATTCATTCCCCAAACTAGTAATGGAAACCAGACCAAAACCTAGATGGCTCTCCTAAACTAAACAATGAATAGTATAATTGGGACTGTGTACTAGGGAGTACCCTTGTCTGTTGAAGGACATTTTTCCTGCGTCAACAAAATTGGGTCTAGAAGGAGGGCCTAAATTGTATGGCTAGCAGTAATATTTGATTCTTGCATGGTAAATCCTCTAATAACATTCCCACTGAAAAAAAACGACAACATCGTTTTCCTGAGAAAGAATCTACCTTTGAATATTCTAACCCTGCATTCAAAAGTCCTGCATGGTCAAGTTCATAGACCTATTGGTCCAACACTTCTTCTTGATCTCCTCCATATTCTTCATCTTCTTCATGAACATATTCTTCTAGTACATACTTTATAAGCATTCATTTTGAATCAAATATGACAACAAATGACCAACATGTTCTACCTAGCACTCGTGAATAATACCTACTCACATTGACTTGGAAGGACATAGGGCTATGTATTCAACTCATAACTAGTATAATTAATCATGGTAAATCCATTATCATGATAAATAATATTCCTTTCATCACCTTGTCACAACAATATATACCAAATGACCTTGAAGAKAACCACTTTTAAGGATTTCAATTCTATATCCAATATATCTTCCAAATAGCCATAGTATCTCAAATCAGATGTGATYAGATGTTTATCACCCCTGTGGGAAATATTAGTAAYCTAGAAAATTGCAGTTATCACACTGTCATGATAGATTTGTGATTTTACTCTTGCATGTGTTACATGTTATAAATTCATTGTTTAWGAATTTATAACTACATGTATGATATAATTTGAGGGATAAAAACAAAACTAATGGGAATTAAATACTAAAAATAAATTGGAAATGCTTACCTTTCGATCTTTTGCACCATATGCTATATCAATCTCCTTATATGTTAGATTTGTAGAATTATCTACATAATCTATTGTAATCAACTCCACAATCCCACTCCGTGATATGGTAAATGTAAGGCCCTAGGATAAAGAGGCACACACTCCCCGCCGATAAAACTCCTTGGAATCGGGTGGACTACGGAAGTTAGGGTTGTTGGGAAAAGATGAATGTGCCCCATATTTATAAATGGAGTGGGGAGACTTGGGAGTGATCTCGACCAAGTGGACCCATGCCCATACTTGCGGATGCGAGTCACGGTGAGGTGGAGTGCCATGACGAATCGAGGAGAGTTGGAGGAAGCCATGTGTTGGGAAAGCTGAAGTAAGACTGAGCGATCCAAAATATGGAGCGAACCAAGGAATCAGGTGGATAGACACTTCAYGAGGTGAGGAMTTGCATCTTGGGAATGTATGCACTAAGATGAGATGAYGTGACCCACGYAGAGGCATGATGAGTCTACTAGGTGCATGAATATGGTGACTTGTGAGTTGGAATAAACCGCCCCACTGGGGGACACGATGGTCAACCCAATGGTCATGATGGTTACGGGTGTCATGAGGCATATATATGGATGGAGATGGAGGGAACCATGAGATCACATGATGAAGAAGATGAAGGGATAAAACCAAACTGAGTTGGAGAACACACAACTTAGACTAAGGTGACGAAGGTGAAGGTGAAGTGCAAAGGCTTGGCTTAGTGTCTCGTTGGGTGTCTTGGGTAGGGTGCATGATAGGTAAGCACAAAGGCCAGATAGGGAATTGCACATGATAGGGAGAAGATTGTGACAATCATATTTAGGTTGCAATAGGGAGATATGTTTGTGGGTTAGTAGGTAAATCAAGTGTGACTTAGCGAAATTCTTGTATCTTTTGTGTATTGAGTTGGAGGCTCTTCTCCTTGTAAGAATTGTAACAACATTTGTATAATAAGACTTATGAAAGTGTTAGGCACCTCTGGTGTTGCCCAACCATACTTGTGTCTCTTTTGTATGAATCGTTTCATGTTCTTGGTTGCATTTTTGGCTAAGTATAAGAACTATGTAATTGTCTAAGTGTAAAGAACACAAGTGTATGTAATGATGTGCATGGTTGGGTGGGCACCTTAGTGAGAAAGAGTTAAGTGTTGAGGCTTGAATCAAAAAGTATATCAAATAATAGATATGGGAAAACCTTGAGTGAATAGGCATAGTCCGAGTGAAGTAAGTTTGGTTTAGTCAAGCCTCGAAATAAAATGTCACGGTGCCGCAAAACCCCAGGGGCCAGATGACTTGGGTGCATCAAGTCAAGTTGGATCCCCATGAAGACTATGGGTGCATGAAATATGGACATATCAGAGTGCATTGTTATTGTGAAGATAGTTTGGTGATATATTCACCACTATCACCTTCATGATAGATGGTATCAGAGTGCATTGTTCTTGTGAATATAGTTTGGTGAGTTATTCACCATTGTCACCTTCATGACAGATGGTATCAAAAAACTATTTGAAGACAATTTGGTGAAATCTTCACCAATGTCACCTTTATGAAAGATGGTATTAGAGAAAATTTGGTGAATATTTCAGTGACTATGTTGGCCCTCGACCAAGTTTTGAGGAAACCTTGGTTAGGTTTAACCACTTTTTGGTCTTCGACACATTGGTTTTGAAACCAACGCCCAGACAGAGCTGAGATCACGGATCTCACTTATTTTGCGGGCTATGTGGACCTAGTAAGGGGTCCCTAGGGGTTTTTTAATGAGTTGTGGGATGTCGGCCCATGGGGTTTACCCATGATTAGTGGTTAAAGAAAACATTGTGACAGAAGATGCAAGGAAGGACCTAATCTCAATTACATCATCCAATGTTACCTTCATGATGGAATCAGAGCAAAACCTCAAAGCCTTGGTCCATGAAAACCAAGAGAAAGATGACTAGCTTAAAGAGTTGGAAAAAGAAATTAGGTGCGACAAAAGAGATAAGGAGGTCCTTAAAGAATTGTGAATATATGCTGAAAAAGTTAGAACAAAACTCCACGACATGGAAACTGACATGTATGCAAACCTCCAAGTCTTCTAGCAGTTGGAGGTGCAAATTATCTCCCATCACATCCTAGTACACTCCAACAACATAGAATTTTCTCCATCAAAGCAGGTTTGAATGATATGTAGTTGTGGATTGTTGAGAACCCATATTCCCCAATCAAGCTTCCCCACATTTTAGAATGGGAGAGGAAATTGGACTATGTTGCTCTCGATAATTTCCAACAAGATTGGGAGAAATTCGAACGGTATGTAAAGAATTCACTAGCATTATGTGCTCAACTTCACTAGACAACAAACATTTTATCACACAAAGGGCACCTGCCTCCAATCAAATCACTCGGGAAAATCTAATTGGATGAGAATTTTTTTGAAAAGGTTGAGTTGAACATGAAGCACAAGAAAATAGATGCTCGAGCTGCCACTAGAGTAACAATAGATCTTCAAGAGGAACATCTTGTCAAGCTTGGCAAAACACAAAATATGGTTCAAAATTTCATGGTCAACTTGATGAGAGATATGAAAACCCTCTCACAAAACTCAACATCCCACGAAGAATCCTTGGAGACACTTCTATTCTGCAAATTCATCACCATTGTAGGAAAAAATGAGGCTTGGGAATCTTACTTGAGAGACGAGGATAAATAAAGTAGGAAAAAAATAGGCAATTTAAATATGTTCACAGCTATCTCCTGCTTTGTCTTTTTTCCAACTATAATCACTTTTTGCTTATTGTAACACATGTTGAAAATGGTTGAGAGGGGAAAATGAAGAGAATTGCATCTGCTTGCACAATTCAAGAAAACCCCATAGGAAGTTACTGAAAAATACTATAAGTAAAGGAAGAGACCCATTTTGAAGGGGCTCTTCAACCATTTTAAATTCGAGAACTATTTTCTAAAGTAATAGTGAGAATCCCTCATGGCCAATTTTGCTAGAGAGAAATACCATTGTTGATAGCTAGTTTGTTGTGAACTATTTCAAGTGAGTTGTTATGTTGTTTGCATGTACTGTAAGAATATTTTTTCATTTACAAACTTTTCTTGTTCAAACATAAATTTCCCTACAATTTTGTTTTTCTTCTCTTATTAATTATGTTCAGATAATGAGTAGTTTATGAATGTGATTTCATAGATTAGACTAATATGGTTGTTTCTTTGTATGCATGTGTTATTTAACTCTGTTTCTTATTAACAACTATCTGGAAGGATTCCCAACAAGGATTGGTGGCATTCCCAACTTCTCATTATTTATTATAGTTTCTTCTAGCTAGGATAGGGTAGATTAGATTTTATTTTTGCAAGTAGTTAGTTTGCATCTACATTCTCCTTTGCATTCATAACCACCCATTCATTCCCCAAACCAATAATGGGAACCAGGCCAAAACCAAGTTGTCTCTCCTAACCTAAACAATGCATAGTATAATGGGGATTGTGTACCAAGGAGTACCCTTGTTTGTTGAAGGACATTGTTCCCGCGTCAACAGAATTGGCGCTAGAAGGAGGGCCTAAATTGTATGGCTAGTAGTAATCTTCAAATCTCATATGGTCAATCCTCTAATAACATTCCCATTGAACAAAAATGACAACATCGTTTTCCTGAGAAAGAAGCTACCTTTGAATATTATAACCCTGCATTCAAAAGTCCTGCATGGTCAAGTTCATAGACCTATTGGTCCAACACTTCTTCTTGATCTCCTCCATATTCTTAATCTTCTTCATGAACATATTCTTTTAGTACATACTTTATAGGCATTCATTTTGGATCAAATATGACAACAAATGACCAACCTATTCTACCTAGCACTCGTGAATAAAATACCTACTCACATTGACTTGGAAGGACATAGGGCTATGTGCTCAACTTATAACTAGTATAATTAATCATGGTAAATCCATTATCATGATAAATAATAGTCCTTTTATCAGATGTTTATCACCCCTGTGGGAAATATTAGTAACCTAGAAAATTACAGTTATCAAATTGTCATGATAGATTTGTGATGTTACTCTTGCATGCTTGACATGTTATAAATTCATTATCTATGAATTTATAACTACATGTATGATATAATTTGAGGGATAAAAACAACACTAATGGGAATTAAATACTAAAAATAATTTTGAAATGCTTACCTTTCTATCTTTTGCACCATATGCTATATCAATCTCTTTATATGTTAGATTTGTAGCATTAACTACATAATTTATTCTAATCAAATCCACCATCCCACTCCATGATATGGTAAATGTGAGGATCTGGGATAAGGAGGCACACTCTCCTAGTCGATAGAACTCCTTGGAATCGGCTGGACTACGAAAGTTAGGGTTGTTGGGAAAAGATAAGTGTGCCCCATATTTATAAATGGAGTGGGGAGACTTGGGAGTGATCTCGACCAAGTGGACCCATGCCCATACTTGTAGATGTGAGTCACGACGAGGTGGAGTTTTATGGAGAATCGATGAGAGTTGGAGAAAGCCATGTGTTGGGTAAGCTGAAGTAAGACAAAGCGATCCAAAATATGGAGCGAACCAAGGAATCAGGTGGATAGACACTTCATGAGGTGAGGACTTGTGTCTCAGGAATGTATGCACTAAGATGAGATGACGTGACCCATACGAAGGCATGATGAGTTGACTAGGTGCATGAATATGGTGACTTGTGAGTTGGATCAAACCATCCCACTAGGAGACACGATGGTCGACCCAATGGTCATGATGGTTGGGGGTGTCTTGAGGCATATATATGGATGGAGGTGGAGGGAACCACAAGATCACACGATGAAGAAGATGAAGGGAGAAAACCAAACTAAGTTGGAGAATGCACAACTCAGACTAAGGTGACGAAGGTGAAGACGAAGTGAAAAGGCTTGGCTTAGTGTCTCGTTGGGTGTCTTGGGTAGGTTGCATGATAGAGAAGAAAAAAATCCAGATAGGGAAGTGCACACGATAGGGAGAATATTGTGATGGTCATATTTAGGTTGAAATAGGGATATATGTGTGTGGGTTACTAGGTAAATCAAGTGTGACTTAGCGAAATTCTTGTATCTTTTGTGTATTGAGTTGGAGGCTCTTCTCCTTGTAAGAATTGTTAAAACATTTGTATAATTATATAGGTGTTAGGCACCTCTGGTGTTGACCAACCATACTTGTGTCTCTTTTGTATGAATTGTTTCATGTTCTTGGTTTCATTTTTGGTTAAGTATAAGAACTGTGTAATTGTCTAAGTGTAAATAACACAAGTGTATGTAATGAAGTGCATGGTTGGGTGGGTACATTAGTGAGAATGAGTTAAGTGTTGAGGCTTGAATCACCAAGTATCTCAAAGAATAGATATGGGAATACCTTGAGTGAATAGGTGTAGTTCGAGTGAAGTAAGTTTGGTTTGGTCAAGCCTTGAAATGAAATGTCATGGTGCCGCACAACCCCAGGGGCCAAACGAATTGGGTGCATCAAGTCGAGTTGGATCCCCATGAAGACTATGGGTGGATGAAATATGGACATATCAGAGTGCATTGTTATTGTGAAGATAGTTTTGTGATATCTTCACCACTATCACCTTCATGATAGATGTTATCAGAGCGCATTGTTCTTGTGAACATAGTTTGGTGATATCTTCACCATTGTCACCTTCATGACAGATGGTATTAGAGAAATATTTGAAGACAATTTAGTGAAATTTTCACCACTTTCACCTTCATGAAAGATGGTATTAGAGAAAATTTGGTGAATATTTCAGTGACTCTGTTGGCCCTCGACCAAGTTTTGAGGAAACCTTGGTTAGGTTTGACCAATTTTTGGACTTTGACACATTGGTCAAGAAAGGAGCGCCCAGATGGAGATGAGATCATGGATCACACTTATTTTGCGGGCAAGGTGGACCCAGTAAGGGGTCCCTAGGGTTTTTGTAACGGGTTATGGGATGTCGGCCCATGGGGTTTACCCATGATTAGTGGTGAAAGAAACCATTGTGACAGAAGATGCCAGGAAGGACCTAATATCAATTGCATCATCCAATGTTACCTTCACGATGGAATTAGAGAAAAACCTCAAAGACTTGGTCCACGAAAACAAAGAGAAAGATGATTGGATTAGAGAGTTGGAAGAAGAAATTAGGTGCGACAAAAGAGATAAGGAGATCCTTAAAGAATTGTGAATATGTGTTGAAAGAGTTAGAACAAAACTCCACGACATGGAAACTAACATGTATGCAAACCTCCAAGTCTTCTAGCAGTTGGCGGTGCAAACTATCTCCCATCACATCCTAGTACACTCCAAGAACATAGAATTTTCTCCATCAAAGCAGGTTTGAATGATATGTAGTTGTGGATTGTTGAGAACCCATATTCCCCAGTCAATATTCCCCACATATTAGAGTGGGAGAGGAAATTGGACTATGTCGTTCTCGATAATTTCCAACAAGACGAGGAGAAATCCAAACGGTATGTAAATAATTCACTAGCAATATGTGCTCAGCTTCACAAGAAAACAAACATTTTAACACACAAAGGGAACATGCCTCCGATCAAAGCACTCGGGAAAATGAAATTGGATGAGAAATTGTTTGAAAAGGTTGAGTTGAACATGAAGCATAGGAAAATAGATGCTCGATCTGCCACTAGAGTAACAATAGATCTTCAGGAGGAACATCTTGTCAAGCTAGCCAAAAAGAAAAATATGGTTCAAAATTTCATGGTCAACTTGATGAGAGATATGAAAACCCTCTCACAAAACTCAACATCCCACGAAGAATCCATGGAGACACTTCTATTCCACAAATTCATCACCATTGCAAGACAGAATGAGGCTTGGGAATCTTACTTGAGAGACGAGGATAAATAAAGTAGGAAAAAAAAGGCAATTCAAATATGTTCACAACTATCTCCTGCTTTGTCTTTTTTCCAACTATAATCAATTTTTTCTTATTGTAACACATGTTGAAAATGGTTGAGACGGGAAAATGAAGAGAATTTCAACTGCTTGCATAATTCAAGAAAACCCCATAGGAAGTTACTGAAAAATACTATAAGTAAAGGAAGAGACCCATTTTGAAGGGGCTCTTCAATCATTGTAAATTCAAGAACTATTTTCTAAAGTAATAGTGAGAATCCCTCATGGCCAATTTTTCTAGAGAGAAATACCATTGTTGATAGCTAGTTTGTTGTGAACTATTTTATGTGAGTTGTTATGTTGTTTGCATGTACTGTAATAATGTTTTTTTCATTTACAGACTTTTCTTGTACAAACATAAATTTCCCTACAATTTTGTTTTTCTTCTCTTATTAATTATGCTGAGATAATGAGTAGTTTATGAATGTGATTTCATAGCTTAGACTAATATGGTTGTTTGTTTGTATGCATGTGTTATTTAAATCTATTTCTTATTAACAACTATCTGGAAGGATTCCCAACAAGGATTGGTGGCATTCCCAACTTCTCATTATTTATTATAGTTTCTTCTAGCTAGGATAGGGTAGATTAGATTTTATTTTTGCAAGTAGTTAGTTTGCATCAACATTATCCTTTGCATTCATAACCACCATTCATTCCCCAAACCAATAATGGAAACCAGGCCAAAACCCAGATGGCTCTCCTAACCTAAACAATGCATAGTATAATTGTGACTGTGTAACAGGGAGTACCCTTGTCTGTTGAAGGAAATTTTTCCCGCGTCAACAAAATTGGGGCTAGAAGGAGGGCCTAAATTGTATGGCTAACAATAATCTTCGATTATCGCATGGTAAATCCTCTAATAACATTCCCATTGAACAAAAACGACAACATCGTTTTCTTGAGAAAGAAGGTACCTTTGAATATTCTAACCCTGCATTCAAAAGTCCTGCATGGTCAAGTTCATAGACCTATTGGTCCAACACTTATTCTTGATCTCCTCCATATTATTCATCTTCTTCATGAACATATTCTTCTAGTACATACTTTATAGGCATTCATTTTGGATCAAATATGACAAAAAATGACCAACCTATTCTACCTAGCACTCGTGAATAAAATACCTACTCACATTGACTTGGAAGGACATAGGGCTATGTATTCAACTCATAAATAGTATAATTAATCATGGTAAATCCATTATCATGATAAATAATAGTCCTTTCATCACCTTTTCATAACAATATATACCAAATGACCTTGAAGATAACCACTATGAAGGATTTCAATTCTATATCCAATATATCTTCCAAATAGCCATAGTATCTCAAATCATATGTGATCAGATGTTTATCACCCATGTGGGAAATATTGGTAACCAGGAAAATTGCAGTTATCACACTGTCATGATATATTTGTGATGTTAGTCTTGCATGCTTGACATGTTATAAATTCATTGTCTATGAATTTATAACTACATGTATGATATAATTTGAGGGATAAAAACAACGCTAATGGGAATTAAATACTAAAAATAAATTGGAAATGATTACCTTTCTACCTTTTGCACCAATGCTATATAAATCTCCTTATATGTTAGATTTGTATCTTTGGCTACATAATATATTCTAATCAACTCCACCATCCCACTCCATGATATGGTAAATGTAAGGCCGTAGGATAAGGAGGCACACACTCCCAACCGATAGAGCTCCTTGGAATCGGGTGGACTACAAAAGTTAGGGTTGTTGGGAAAAGATGAGTGTGCCCCATATTTATAAATGGAGTGGGGAGACTTGGGAGTGATCTCGACCAAGTGGACCCATGCCCATACTTGCGGATGCGAGTCACGATGAGGTGGAGTTCCATGACGAATTGAGGAGAGTTGGAGCAAGCCATTTGTTGGGAAAGATGAAGTAAGACAGAGTGATCCAAAATATGGAGTGAACCAAGTAATCAGACAGATAGACACTTCATGAGGTGAGGAATTACATCTCGGGAACGTATGCACTAAGACGAGATGGTGTGACCCACGCGGAGGCATGAATATGGTGACTTGTGGGTTGGATCAAACCGCCCCACTGGGAGACACGATGGTCGACCCAATGGTCATGATGGTTGGGGGTGTCCTGAGTAATATATATGGATGGAGGTGGAGGGAACCACGATATTACACGATGAAGAAGATGAAGGGAGAAAAAAAAACTAAGTTGGAGAACACACAACTCAGACTAAGGTGATGAAGGTGAAGGCGAAGTGAAAAGGCTTGGCTTAATGTCTTGTTGGGTGTTTTGGGTAGGGTGCATGATAGGGAAGCACAAAGGCCAGATAGGGAATTGCACACAATAGGGAGAAGATTGTGATGATCATATTTAGGTTGCAATAGGGAGATATGTGTGTGGGTTAGTAGGTAAATCAAGTGTGACTTAGCAAAATTCTTGTATCTTTTGTGTATTGAGTTGGAGGCTCTTCTCCTTGTAAGAATTGTAAAAACATTTGTATAATAAGACTTATGTAGGTGTTAGGCACCTTTGGTGTTGCCCAACCATACTTGTTTCTTTTTTCTATGAATCGTTTCATGTTCTTGGTTGCATTTTTGTCTAAGTATAAGAACTGTGTAATTGTCTAAGTGTAAAGAACACAAGTGTATGTAATGAAGTGTCTTGTTGAGTGGGATCTTTAGTGAGAAAGAGTTAAGTGTTGAGGCTTGAATCACCAAGTATCTCAAAGAATAGATATGGGAATACCTTGAGTGAATAGGCGTAGTCCAAGTGAAGTAAGTTTGGTTTGGTCAAGTCTTGAAATGAAATGTCACGGTGCCAAAAAACCCCAGGGGCCAGACGACTTGGGTGCATCAAGTCGAGCTGGATCCCCATGAAGACTATGGGTGCATGAAAGATGGACATATCAGAGTGTATTGTTATTGTGAATATAGTTTGGTGATATATTCACCACTATCACCTTCATGACAGACAGTATCAGAGTGCATTGTTCTTGTGAAGATAGTTTGGTGAGATCTTCACCATTGTCACCTTCATGACAGATGGTTTCAGAAAAATATTTGAAGACAATTTGGTGAAAT
>ML791559.1:191010-202697 GCA_009831015.1 Picea engelmannii | reverse complement strand
CATCTGCTTTCATAATTCAAGAAAACCCCATAGGAATTTACTGAAAAATACTATAAGTAACGGAAGAGACCCATTTTGAAGGGGCTCTTCAACCATTGTAAATTCAGGAACTATTCTCTAAAGTAATAGTGAGAATCCCTCATGCCCAATTTTGCTGGAGAGAAATACCATTGTTGATAGCTAGCTTTTTGTGAACTATTTCAAGTGAGTTGTTATGTTGTTTGCATGTACTGTAAGAATGTTTTTTCATTTACAGACTTTTCTTGTACAAACATAAATTTCCCTACAATTTTGTTTTTCTTCTCTTATTAATTATGCTAAGATAATGAGTAGTTTATGCATGCGATTTCATAGCTTAGAATAATATGGTTGTTTCTTTGTATGCATGTGTTGTTTAACTCTATTTCTTCTTAACAACTATTTGGAAAGATTCCCAACAAGGATTGGTGGCATTCCCAACTTCTCATTATTTATTATATTTTCTTCTAGCTAGGATAGGGTAGATTAGATTTTCTTTTTGCAAGTAGTTAGTTTTCATATACAATGTCCTTTGCATTCATAAACACTCATTCATTCCCCAAACTAGTAATGGAAACCAGGCCAAAACCCAGATGTCTCTCCTAACCTAAACAATGCATAGTATAATTGGGGTTGTGTACCAGGGAGTACCCTTGTCTGTTGAAGGACATTTTTCCTGCATCGACATTATTGGCGCTAGAAGGAGGGTCTAAATTGTATGGCTAGAAGTAATCTTCGATTCGCGTATGGTAAATCCTCTAATAACATTCCCATTGAACAAAAATGACAACATCGTCTTTCTGAGAAAGAAGCTACCTTTGAATATTCTAACCCTGCATTCAAAAGTCCTGCATGGTCAAGTTCATAGACCTATTGGTCCAACACTTCTTATTGATCTCCTCCATATTCTTCATATTCTTCATGAACATATTCTTCTAGTACATACTTTATAGGCATTCATTTTGGATCAAATATGACAACAAATGACCAACCTGTTCTACCTAGCACTCGTGAATAAAATACCTACTCACATTGACTTGGAAGGACATAGGGTTATGTACTCAACTCATAACTAGTATAATTAATCATGGTAAATCCATTATCATGATAAATAATAGTCCTTTCATCACCTTGTAGCAACAATATATACCAAATGACCTTGAAGAGAACCACTTTGAAGGATTTCAATTCTATATCCAATATATCTTCCAAATAGCCATAGTATCTCAAATCAGATGTGATYAGATGTTTATCACCCYTGTGGGAAATATTAGTAACCTAGAAAATTGCAGTTATCACACTGTYATGATAGATTTGTGATKTTACTCTTGCATGYKTKACATGTTATAAATTCATTGTYTATGAATTTATAACTACATGTATGATATAATTTGAGGGATAAAAACAAMACTAATGGGAATTAAATACTAAAAATAAWTTKGAAATGCTTACCTTTCKATCTTTTGCACCATATGCTATATCAATMTCCTTATATGTTAGATTTGTAGMATTAKMTACATAATMTATTSTAATCAAYTCCACMATCCCAYTCCRTGATATGGTAAATGTAAGGCCCTAGGATAAGGAGGCACACACTCCCAACCGATAGAACTCCTTGGAATCGGGTGGACTACRAAAGTTAGGGTTGTTGGGAAAAGATGAGTGTGCCCCATATTTATAAATGGAGTKGGGATAATTGGGAGTGATCTAGAYCAAGTGGACCYATGCCCATACTTGTGGATGCGAGTCACGATGAGGTGGAGTTCCATGGTGAATCGAGGAGAGTTGGAGCAAGCCATGTGTTGGGTAAGTTGAAGTAAGACGGAGGGATCCAAAATATGGAGCGAACCAAGGAATCAGGCGGATAGACACTTCATGAGGTCAGGACTTGCGTCTCGGGAACGTATGCACTAAGATGAGATGACGTGACCAACACAGAGGCATGATGAGTTGACTAGGTGCATGAATATGGTAACTTGTGAGTTGGATCAAACCGCCCCACTGGGAGACACGATGGTCGACCCAATGGTCATGATGGTTGGTGGTGTCGTGAGGCATATATATGGATGGAGGTGGAGGGAACCACGAGATCACACGATGAAGAAGATGAAAATAGAAAACCAAACTAAGTTGGAGAACGCACAACTCAGACTAAGGTGATGAAGGTGAAGGCGAAGTGTAAAGGCTTGGATTAGTGTCTCGTTGGGTGTCTTGGTTTGGGTGCATGATAGAGAATCACAAAGGATAGATAGGGAAGTGCACACGATAGGAAGAATATTGTGATGGTCATATTTAGGTTGAAATAGGGAGATATGTGTGTGGGTTATTTGGTAAATCAAGTGTGACTTAGAGAAATTCTTGTATATTTTTTGTATTGAGTTGGAGGCTCTTCTCCTTGTAAGAATTGTAACAAAATTTGTATAATAAGACTTATGTAGGTGTTAGGCACCTCTGGTGTTGACCAACCATAATTTTGTCTCTTTTGTATGAATCGTTTCATGTTCTTGGTTTCATTTTTGGCTAAGTATAAGAACTGTGTAATTGTCTAAGTGTAAAGAACAAAAGCGTATGTAATGAAGTGCATGGTTGGGTGGGTGTTGGCCCTTGACCAAGTTTGGTAGATCCTTGGTCAATTTTGACCTATTTTGGGACTTCAACATCTTGTTGAAGATGGAGCGCAAGATGAAGCAAAGATCAAAGGATCTCGACCCCTTTTTGGGTCCTTTTTGGGATTTGGGATTATGTAATGGGTATGGGATGTCGGCCCATGGGTTTACCCATGTTTAGGCCTATTTTGTAAAGTATAAATAAGTATCTTGGTGACATAAGTAGGAGGCCGATAAGCTAAGTGCTAAGTGCAAGTATGGTTTGTAGATGCTCTGTGCATATTGTGAGAAACTTGTAGAGCTAAGTGCAAGTGGTTGTAATAGACTGTGGAAGGCTTTGTGCTAGACCTAGATCGAGGAAGGAGGATCTGGCGAGGTGCACACAGATCTCTTGTCCTATGCGGAGTAGGGTTTTTGTGGCTCTATGCATGTAGATGATTGATTGAATCTTATATAGAAGAAGAGTTGGTGGACGTAGCCCCAGGGTGGGGGTGAACCACATAAATACTATTTTATTCTTCTCTGTGCGATGTTCTCGCGTATTTATGTGTTATTTTCCAAGTGCTTGATATACATAGATAGATAGATCTGTTTATGCTTCGTGCTTATGATGAATCTGGATGCTATATTTGACATAGTTGAATGTTCTTAGTGCTTGAATATGCTAGATCTAATCTATTTCTTTATGCTAATTGCTTAGATACATTAGATCTAGGTGAATGTTGCGATGCTCTATTTTATCTGCGAAGTAGATATTGATTAAATAATGGTGAAATAATGGTTCTAAGTGCTCTATCAAGTATTATAATCACAAATATGTGTCCCAGATAAGGTTGTAGACACTCGAGTCCTGCAACCACCCTTGCCTCTACCTCGGGTGAGACTTCATTTGCTTCGTAGGTGTTGCCGAAAGGGTCGGTAGTTAGGGTTTTAATGGTGCGTTCTTGTAGTATTGAACCCTGGGTCTGCCCCAGTCCCAATAAATGGTTCCATTGCATGAACCTTAAACTGTGATTGTTGGGAACTGAGGAAGAAGAAGCTTTGTGCAAAGATCCGACCCGAAATTGTGAAATCTTTGTGCGTAGATATATTTCTCTAGTGCGCAATACTCTACTTAGTTCGACAAGCTCTGTGCTAAGAAAAAGAAGACCGATCTCAAGAAAAGAGGTAAGATCTGAAAGATTTGTGGTCTGAGAAAAGTAAAAGTGAGACTTTTTTATTAAAAGAGGTAAGATCTAAAAGCTTTGTGCTCTGATAAAGGTAAAGATATTTGAAAAGTTCTAGATCTAAAAGCTTTGTGCTCCGTAGAAGTAAGATAAATGGAAATTTTTGTTTCAACAATATGGATCTAGGTATGTTTGATAGATTCTATCCTAGCTTGAAAACTAGGGTATTAATAGATGAAATAAGATTTGATATGAGTAGATCTAATAAGAATAGTGAAAAATATGTTATACCTATGCATAGAAAGAATGTTTGGACTAATAAGTGTATGAAGTATCCGAGAAAGAAATGTTTGCAGGTTAGCTACCATGATCCTAGTGCATAGTACATGAAAGTCTGGGGATCATTTAAAAGGAAGAGATGATTAACCCTCTGTTACAGTTGTAGAAGACCGGGACATATTTCTAAGGAATTCCCTAGGATAAGACCTAGTTGTCTTTGTTGTAAATCTATGGACCACAAAGTATTGGATTTCCCTAGAATGATTGCTAAGGTTGCAAGAATGAACATGAATCAAGAAAACCCTAAGGAAGATCCATAAACTAAGATTATGATAGAATCCCAGAAAGAATCAGAGAAAGTATTGCTACAGATGAAAGAAACCCTGAATGACCACCAACATGTCAAATTATCAGAGATCTTCAAAGAAAAAGAATGCCTTGAAGAAATAATAAAAGACTTCGACATTGACTGTGTTCTAGATGAGGAAACACAAGTGAATATCACGACAGAAAGAACTTGGGAAGCTATAGGGAGACCTTCTATGATTCCTTCATTAGGAGGAATAGGAATATTCAAAGGAAAGCTGATAAACCTATGTGGAAATATCACCCGGATACCTATGAATGCCAATGGAACTTCGATGGAGGAATATTTTGAGATTATTAAATTTAGTGAGAATAGTGCCCCATTTACCATGCTAGTAGGAAAACCTTGGATTGAAAGATATCGGGCAAGAAGGTAAGAAGAAGAAGAAGTTTTAGAACAATAGAAGCAAGAGTTAAAAGAATTCATGACTAGAAGGATCACACATTTGATTGAAGAACATAAGAACAGATCGAAGCCATTTAACACCAGAGACCCGTATGTCGAAGTTGCAAGAACACTAGAAGACCCACAGAAGATTGAAGTACCTATTCCAGATAAACAAGAAAGATAACCCTCAAATCTTAGGAAAGAGTCTCAACAGTGCAGAGTCACCATGTCAAAAGAAGATAAGAATCAGAATGGGAAAATGAATGCCAAGACGAAGCTCACTGGGAAGAAGGCCATAAAGCTAAGTAAGAAGAGAGATAAGATCGACAAGTTGTAGAAGGTTCCAGAGGGTCGCAGAAGGAAAATTTGCAAAATTGGAGCTTCGTCGGGATATCAAAACAATGACACATGGCACTTCGCCATGGTGAAGAAATATAGTCGTTTGGGGCATTTTAACCGTTAGATCAACGCTCCGAACGAGTAGAAATACATTTATGGATAGACAACTCACCATCCGACCGTTGGGACCGCGCCATAATGAACAGAACAAAGTTAATGAAGGATTCATACTCATTGCAAGCCACCTGTTGTCGAGTTACCTATTTATCCCATCGCGCCATGCATCGAGAACACTTTTTCCAACTCAGAGTTTGATCCCGCAGACTAATTTGATTTTATACAGTGATCATCGTACTCTTGTTGTCTATTCTATTACTGTGTCTAAGCTACCCTCCGAACCTAAGATTGTTAACCCCGAGCGTGTATCTTAGAGGAGTTGAGCGCTACAGAGAAAGTTGTTGAAGAAGTTTTGATCAACCTCATGACTGAAAGAGTCATGTAAATGTCTACAGGTGTACAAGCATAATCGACAAGAGGACTGCCAACCTCTCCATCAACTGGTCACGGAGTTGGATCATCCCGACCATCAGCTGAAAAGAGAACCAAGCAAAGGGATGATCTAATGAATGCCAAATTGATCTTGACCATATCACCCGCCTATACCACCTCTGAGCGGAGTAGTAAATCGAGACAACGTGCCCAAATATTTCGAATACACCTTGGTTATGGTGTACCTCCCGAAGGGGATACACATAGTTCGAGCAGACCAAGATAATATTGCAGCGTTGAAGTTTAGTGACTTCAACCTCTGAGATCACAAAGTCTATAACATGCTCGCCCCACATAAGTACCTGACCAGAACTAAGGGGAATAATTTGAAGATAATCCCCCAGTTGTGGACTATGAACCTCGCACAGTCCACCTTGCTGAACGTAATGAATATTTCCCACTTCGGAAGACACCAGGAGGTGAATGCATGTGTCAAGTTGTTGTTGTCTTGTTACCATGGCATCTACTTATGGCTAAACCGTCGTATAACAGTTGATCCGATGCTAATCAATCGGATCACAGGGTTGAGTATGCAAGGACCTGATCCACAAGAGTTTTACCCAAGAAAAGACATGGATCGCGCTCTGGCACAGAGAATCAAGGACACTTATGTCAATGTCGAGAAGGGAACACGAGGCTACAAGGTAGCTTCTATCCAAAGTGGTGTAGTGTGCCTCACCTATCAGTTGATTGCAGGGACGTTAGTATGAAAGAACCGACCTACCCAAGTCACCAGTTTTGTAGTCAACCTCGCAGGGAAGTGCGCGGAAGGCCTTCAGATGAACTGGGTGAAGTACCTGGTGAACCAGTTGGAACTCGACTACAGAGAAGCACAGGATCAAGGATATGAATTTCATTTTAGCTGGATCTTGATCCTTACATATTTTATTTTCTGGGAGATGTCGAAAGGTGCGACCTTCCTGGAAATCAAGCCATTTGAACCACTGGCCGCGAAGTTCAGTACACCGTGGTATTCAAGCGATATGAATAAACAATGCCAATCAAATGTTATTTTTCATACCTACTACAATCAACTAAAGATATCCATACAGTCTGAGCCTCTAATGAATCTGAACACTCTACACCAGTTCAAGCCTTTGATGAAGTTCAACGCAAATCGACATTTTATTTACATCACAGTGCACGCTGATGAATACAAGAAACAACTTCAGTCCTACTACAAGATGATAGAGGAGGACTTGGGGGAGATCACTAAGGACTGGTCGGTGGACCTCCTTATTCCAGCAAACCCTGCAGAGATATCTGACATCGACAACCCATAGACAACACATGATACACCCAGACCTATCAGGACAAAGAAGACCGAGGAGGTCCAAGAATTAGACAACGCATCCATGAAGACCGCTTCCATATCACCAGAGAAAGAAGGTGATGGTGAAGAGTTAGATGACAAAGAAGTTGAACAGAAGCAAGGAGACAAGGTTGATCCCCTGAAGAAGAGGAAAGGTTCACCTCTGAAACCTTCCTCCTGGAATAAATCGAAGGCCACCATGACCAAGATGCAGACTGTACTTACCTCTGATGACTTCGACTTCCTCATAGCAGCCCTGGAGGATGATTCACTGGAAATAATAGAGAAACAAGAAGCAAAGA
Source organism: Picea engelmannii (assembly GCA_009831015.1). Lineage (NCBI taxonomy): Eukaryota > Viridiplantae > Streptophyta > Pinopsida > Pinales > Pinaceae > Picea > Picea engelmannii. Next base: position 195,372 of record ML791559.1, on the reverse strand, counting down.
AAGAGGATATGTATGATCGAATTGAGACTGAACTCTGAGGGGTACAACAGGGCCTACAGTCCAGCCGCATAGTCTCCACTGCACTGGAAGAACTAGAATTGGGAGATGAGCCAACTCAACTCCACCACCTAGACGGTACAGTCGAAGCTCGCCTTTGACAAGCATAGGAAGAAACAGAGCGAGCCACCTAGGCTTTGACACAAATACAAGGAGTACTCGTAGATCAACGCAGTGCTGCAGAATAGGAAAAGATTGCTCTCCAAGTGAATTTTGATGAAGAAAAAGAACAAATACAATAAGAAAAGGAACAATTTCTCGCATAAGAACTCAAAGTAAAATAAGCGTTCAACAGAGCACTTCGCTCTGCATCAGTCTTAGAAATCAAGGCAGAAGATCGAGTTACACAGCAGGTGAACCAGCTCACAAAATCCATCCAACAGCTACAACAACGCATAGCATATTTGGAGCTACGCACTGTACCTGAGACCCCACAATATGTAAGAGACCAAAGAGGAGAAACCGCCCATAGTGCAATTGAAAGGATAAAGGATATTACCATGGAATGTAAGCAACTCACTGATCACAGTGCCCAGACTTATGAACAACTCACGGAGAACCCAAAACTAAAGGCACTGGAGTCATAGCTCCAAGAGGCGAAGTATCAATCCGAAAAGATACAAGCGCAGTTGAATCCCCTGTCAGCTGTGGAAAGAATGAAGTGATCCCAAGAGAAACGAACTGCTCAACAATAGATCCACACTATCCAAAGAAGAGTTATGGAGGTAACTCAGAAACTCCAACCTGTACAAGAAAAGGCTTACCAATTGTTTACAGAGGTAGAAGGCCAAGGACCAGAGCTAGAGCACGTTGTCACTACAGCTGAACAATGTCTAGAGGGACCTATCAACGATGTAGTAATCCAAGAGTTTGATAAACAGGAGGTTGTAGCATAACAACAAGTCGAAGCAGCTTGAGACAAGCTCGAGGCGTTCAAATCAGAACTAGTCAGACCAGAGTGACTCGGGATGAGTCACAGGTGAATGTTGGGGGCATGTTGGCCCTTGACCAAGTTTGGGAGATCCTTGGTCAAGTTTGACCTATTTTGGGACTTCAACAAATTGCTGAAGACAGAGCGCAAGATGAAGCAGAGATCATGGGATCTCGCCCCCTTTTTGGGTCCTTTTTGGGATTTGGGATTATGTAATGGGTATGGGATGTCGGCCCATGGGTTTACCGATGTTTAGGCCTATTTTGTAAAGTATAAATAAGTAGCTAGGTGACATAAGTAGGAGGCTAATAAGCTAAGTTCTAAGTGCAAGTATGGTTTGTAGATGCTCTGTGCATATTGTGATAAACTTGTAGAGCTAAGTGCAAGTGGTTATAATAGACTGTGGAAGGCTTTGTGCTAGACCTAACTCAGGGAAGGAGGATCTGGCGAGGTGCACACAGATCTCGTCCTATGCAAAGTAGGGTTTGTGTGGCTCTATGCATGTAGATGACTGAAGCTAATAAAGAAGAAGAGTTGGTGGACATAGCCCCAGGGTGGGGGTGAACCACATAAATACTATGTTATTCTGCTCTGTGCGATGTTATGACATATTTATGTGTTATTTGCTAAGTGCTTGATATAGATAGATAGATAGATCTGTTTATGCTTCGTGTTGAATCTGGATGATATGACATAGGTGAATGTGCTTAGTGCTTGAATCTGCTAGATCTAATCTATTTATTTATGCTAAGTGCTTAGATACATTATCTCTGGGTGAATGTTGCGATGCTCTGTTTTATCCACGAAGTAGATATTGATTAAATCATGGTGAACTAACGGTGCTAAGTGCTCTATCAAGTATTATAATCACAGATATGTGTCCCAGCTAAGGTTGCATACACCTGAGTCCTGGAACCACCCCTACCTCTACCTCGGGTGAGACTTCATCTGCTTTGCATGTGTTTCAGAAAGGGTCGGTAGTTAGGGTTTTGTTGGTACATTGTTGTAGCGTTGAACCCTAGGTCTTCCCCTGTCCCAACAATGGGCGCCTTAGTGAGAAAAAGTTAAGTGTTGAGGATTGAATCACCAAGTATCTCAAATAATAGATATGGGAATACCTTGAGTGAATAGGCGTAGTCCAAGTGAAGTAAGTTTGGTTTGTTCAAGCCTTGAAATGAAATGTCATGGTGCCGCACAACCCCAGGGGCCAGACGAATTGGGTGCATCAAGTCGAGTTGGATCCCCATGAAGACTATGGGTGCATGAAAGATGGGCATATTAGAGTGCATTGTTATTGTGAAGATAGTTTGGTGGTATCTTCACCACTATCACCTTCATGAAAGATGGTATCATAGCACATTGTTCTTGTGAATATAGTTTGGTGATATCTTCACCATTGTCACCTTCATGATAGATGGTATCAGAGAAATATTTGAAGACAATTTGGTGAAATCTTCACCACTGTCACCTTCATGAAAGATGGTATTAGAGAAAATTTGGTGAATAGTTCAGTGGCTCTGTTGGCCCTCGACCAAGTTTTGAGGAAACCTTGGTTAGGTTTGACCACTTGTTGGACTTTGACACATTGGTTGAGAAAGGAGCACCCAGACAGAGTTGAGATCACAGATCTCACTTATTTTGCAGGTTATTTGGACCTAATAAGGGGTCCCTAGGGTTTTTGTAACGGGTTATGGGATGTCGGCCCATGGGGTTTACCCATGATAAGTGGTTAAAGAAACCATTGTTACAGAAGATTCTAGGAAGGACCTAATCTCAATTGCATCATCCAATGTTACCTTCACGATGGAATCAGAGCAAAACCTCAAAGACTTGGTCCACTAAAACCAAGAAAAATATGATTGGCTTAGAGAGTTTGAAGAAGAAATTAGGTGCGACAAAAGATATAAGGAGATCCTTAAAGAATTGTGAATATGTGCTGAAATAGTTAGAACAAAACTCCATGACATGGAAACTGAAATGAATGCAAGCCTCCAAGTCTTCTAGCAGTTGGCGGTGCAAATTATCTCCAATCACATCCTAGTGCACTCCAAGAACATAGAATTTTCTCCATCAAAGCAGGTTTGAATGATATATAGTTGTGGATTGCTAAGAACCCATATTCCCCAGTCGAGCTTCCCCACATATTAGACTGGGAGAGGAAATTGGACTATGTCGCTCTCGATAATTTCCAACAAGATGGGGAGAAATCCAAACGGTATGTAAAGATCTAAATTTTGCTGCAAGTTAAGATCTACTGAATTTTGTTGCCAGGTTAAACTTAACGAAGTTACTTCAGTAATTTGAACTTTCAGAAGAATTTTTTCTTATTGTATAATGAAAATCGAATAATCATGTCAGCTGAAGCATTGAATTGAAGACATTTCACTGCAACGCAGAACAATAAAACAATGCCAGATAATTAAGTTACTAACACCTAGCTAAATCAAACATATGTTTACAGTTTATTAAATAACTAACCAAGAATAATTATTCGCTTGGGTTACAACCCACAATACAACTTAAACAATTTCAAAATTTATATTATTGCAATTATAAATCTAACTTAACAATGGTATTACATAAATTCTAAAACTATCAATTTTATATATATTCATTTCAGAAATTCCTTATCGTTAATTGATAACGCCCATTCAATTTATTCTCATTTCATAATCTATTTATCATTAAAAAAACAAATAACAACAATGCTTAAATATCGTAATCGACAAATTTGATTGATGGTACGTGATGACGATATTCAACTTGGAGGCTTGCACTACTTCCTTTCCTTCTCTTACTAATCCAAGGACTTCACCGGTACCTCCCAACCAACACTAGGGGTACTCTTCTTCCCCCTTAGCCCCTCGATCCACAGACATAAAACCAGATTTCAATAGCACAAGCTTGCCCTCGCAAGGAGAGTCCTCAACCTCTTGCACAAGCTTGAACCCAACTCACACAAGTAAAACTCAATCAATAGAAATTTCACCAGCATTTCAATCATCCAACATTAGGGTCCTTTCTCTCTTCCTCACCATTTCTTTTATAGGAAAATTTACCTTGATACATGTCATCTCATGCACAATTAGCTAATTTTCAATAATTAAATTATGGATTATTCACCCATAACACATGTCACACTCTCCTCAAGTTGCACATGTTAAATCCCTTTTTAATTTAATAAATTAAACATTTTCCTCCTAGTTGTCTCTTAGTTCCCCAATCCATCTTTTATTGTATCCCCTAACTAAATTTCAATTTGAGTTTTATTAGGACTCTTCTCTTAGTTAGGATTTAGAGGTTGATTGACTTAGGATACTAACTCAAGGTTGACAACCTATTCTCTCAAGAAATTATTTCTTTTAAATTAAAAA
>ML791559.1:155917-188732 GCA_009831015.1 Picea engelmannii | reverse complement strand
AACAACTTGCACTGAGGAGGTGTAAAGTGCTCAGAGCTGGGTTCACCAATGTATACACATCCGTTGATCATCCAGATTCCATATCATCAATAGGTGTTCCAGTAGTCATGGCAATGCTATTCCAGAAAGGCCAATGAATGTTAGCACAAAATGTACTTCAAGTAGCTACAATAATGAGATAGTAGATAAACCTAGTTTGAGTGAGCAGTCTGATTCTGATCTTAGATATCAACCAATTCAACACCAGAAGAATGTTGGATCAAGTTCGACTCAAGTGTTACATGGGGCCTTAAGGGAAAAATAATTGTTTGATAACATGGTGTTGCTCTATCATTTGGGTCTGGCCCCAAATTTTAAGAAGGCATCATATTATATGTCTCATCAGTCGCAGTCAATTTCTCTCTTGGATGACAGAGATAAGCAAATCATAGAAGAGAAAAATTCCTATGATCATTTGAAGCATCTAAAAGAAGCTCAGAATGTGTATAGAGAGGATTTAGTTGATTTCATACGGCAGTGTACTTGGTATAAAGTTTCTTTATTAGCTAGGTGGAAGCAACGGGGAATGTATGCAACATGCATGTGGATAGTGCAATTACTCTTGATCCTTAGGAAAAAATATGAAGTTTTTCCTTATGTACCCGAGTTCTATGTTGAAACATTGGTAGATTGTTTCCATGCACGCCGCAGGAGTGATATTCCTTTCGCTTCTCCGACGACTCTTTTACAGCAAGGGCTCTCTTCATTTGTGGCTTTTCTTGTTACGCATTTCAATGATCCAAGGATAGCAAATGTAGATCTAAGATATTTCTTCTGCAATCCATATTTGTATTAGTACAGTATAAAGAGTACATGGTTTCCTTTGAAATAAATGAAGTAGCAGTGGAAAGGATGCATGGTGGTTTGCTTTCAACATTTGATAATAGGTTTTGGATTCTAGTAACAAACATTCTTCTACGGATTTGTAAGGTTTATGGATTTGGAACTTCAAAACATGGAAAATCTTGGTCTAGTCTCTTTCAGGGTTTACTACAGAAAAAGTGCTACTTGGATGAAAATTTGTTTGCGTCTTTCCTTAATCACTTGTTTAAACACCCTAAGTTGGACTATTACCGAGTTTTATGTTTCACTTAAGGAGATGTGAGAACATTACCAGGTCCCAGATTTGCAGAAAAGGAATAAAAGGGGTAAAGATATGGTAAAATATCAACAGTTCTTCAAGGCATGAATTAAGCAGTCAAATGATAGAATCAGATTTGGGTATAAGCTCTAGGTTTTAAGGGGTATTCGATTCCAAATTTTCCAAATCTCGTGCAGTCGAATCAAAGATTTATGCTAATTTTTGTTTAATGATAAGATGGTAATCCTTAAAAACTATAAATATTTTAGTTGTCTATAATTTCATAAAAAATATATTCAAGTGTTGTCAACCCATGATCTTTGCATGAGTAATAATAGCAGGACACTTGGCAACAATGAATCACCAATCAAAGTCCAACTCTAGATTCACAACAGGGGATTCAATCAATGATTTTAGGCAGCAATTGGGCATTTAAGCTACAGTTGAGATTCTCAAGGTAGAAAATCAATAGTTAGAGGATAAAAACAGTACAGATGGCCCTAATATCAGATAGTCATATCATGCCCAACATTTCTCGGAGTAAAATCAACAAACAAATGGAAAATCCATCAACAACCTCAGCTATTCGAGACTTTCGCAACCAACTTTAGTTTTGAGTTTGTTTCTATTAGATTTTGTTGTTAGATTGCTGATTTTTTATTTTACCAAAGACATTTTTTCAAAAGAGGTCTGGTAATATGCCTATTTATGGACCAATTGGTAATAGAACAGGTGAGGGCAGGAGGCCTGTGAGGGTAAGGCCCGAGAAGAATTTGATGAAATAGCCAACCAGTATGTGTTATTGTAAGCCTGAGGGCATCTTATTATGTGATCGCTTTTGGCATTAAATATATATGACAATTGTTTTTATTAGATTGTGATTTACCTTGTTTTTCACTCGATTTTTCATCTTCCTTGAACGAATTGCAGACATTGAGAATCAATGGCTGCCCACGGATAATAAATTCTCGAGCGGTAAAGATTTTGCTGTGACTGCCTACTATTTGTGTCTTTTGTTTCAAGTACCGTTTCATCCATTTGACAAAGAGAATCTTGGTTTGATGGGTGTTCTACTTTTTGTTTATTCCCTATTCTTCTACCCATTTTCATATAAACTTCTTATCTGATATGAAATTTGATTTCCTTTGATCAACATGGTGTTTACTTGACTCCATGCCCAATGGTGTTTTAACTGATCTTCATTTAGCCCTTTTCTCTTATTATTTTTCTTTCCATCTACCTGATCCACCTTCTTTCAAAACCCAAAACACATTCTTATTTATAAAATCATTGCAATAACTGAAGATGTGCTAGGCTTGACCCTATAGTAGTCTAGGGAAAACTTCTAGCACTAACATATTTTGGTGTCGTTGCTGGCGACAAAGCAACGAAGACATCTTCCCTGGGAAGAACGACAATGATCAGATCCGCTTCTTGATGGTGAACAAGAAGAGGGCGCGTAATTAACTACATATTTTTCACCATGGCGACTCCACTGTTCAATGATCCATAAACGACTCCATTGGAGAAGATCCAGAATGACATCAAATGATCGGATGAAAGCCATTGTGGCTGCAAGGTTTTCTCCATTCAATTTTGTTGATATTGTTGGTTTCCCTAATATTTTTCCCACTATAGATATTTGGGGGGACTGCCTTCCACGTTTCAAATAAAGCAAGGAGTATAATCCATTAGATAACCTCGTCAAGTTTCATGAATACATAGATCAATTAGATCTACATCACGAGGATGTTCGTATGAAAATGTTTATGTATTCATTGGAGGGCGATGCACGACAGTGGTATCAGTCTTTTCCTTCATCGAGCATATCTTGCTTGAGGGAATTCCATGCAATATTCATCAAGCATTGTAAAAGGTATTATTCTGTTGATACATTTTTTGAGAATTGTTGTGAACAATTTCAATCCTATATTCAACAGACAGTAGAGATGACACATGATGTACCCGATGAAAGGTTGCACTCTGTAATTTGTGAAGACAATTTTAAATGTTTTCATTATGATTATGATGATCATCTGAATGTTTATCCTCATGAACAATTTGTTGTTGATAATCTGATTGAGGATCAATCGTTAACTGAAAAAACTATTATTGAAGACCTTACTGTTGATGAGGAAGAACCACCAGTAGTTATAGATACATTTGGTCTTGTTTCGGATGTATCTTATGGTCAAAATTTCAAAGGTGATCAAGAAGAAAATATGCACTCGTTCTTTCATTATGGTCGTGAAGCAAAGGTATGTGAATTTCAGATCTCAGGAAACCTTTCATATCAACCTACCTTTGATGAGTATTCAGATGGAGAAGAGCAGATCCCCACATCAAATTTTGACGACTTAAGGAGCAACCAACATGTATATGACAACTATGCATCCGAAGTTGAGGAAGGTAGTGATGGAGACCTGAAAGATTTTTATGAACAATTTACTAAGCCTATTCCTTCACTAGCTGTAACAGATTCTTTTCTGGAAGTTAGCAAGCCAATATATGATATTAATGGTTCACCATCTTCAGAAGATATTAAGCAGGTTGGGATTTGCATTATTAAAGAGTTCAGTTTAATATCTCATGAACAAAAAACTGGTATCACTTACAGAGAAGACATCAAACAAGAATTGAGTAGCAGTGAAATCAACTTGCAATCATGTTCAGATTTGCAATTAGATAAAGGTGGCAGACATTATCAAAAAGAATATATGCAGAGACCTTTTGATCTTCAGCTGAAACCACAGGAAGATGTATTTCTTTGTGGCTTTCATGATCTTTTTGTTGATTATATGGAGTTTTTAAGCACTTCAAATGACAAATTATTCTTTCTCAGCGAGGGTTGGCTTTGCTTCACTTTTCCATTTCACTTTGATATGCTATGGGTCTCTTTATTTGTCAGAACTAGATCAAGAGTTTCACCAATTAGAAAAATACTTGTATGGCTTCATTGGAAGCATGTTTTTACCTGATCTAAAGGAAGCAGTTGGATAGAGTAGGTAGCATGTAAAATAAGCTCATCATATGAGGAGATAGATTCTTTTTAGTTTGTTAGTTTGCTGCAGTATGTTGTTTTTTAGAGTTTGAATAAATATTTCAGAGATCTGGTGATAGTATGAATGACTCCACAAACCCCATGGAATAGGAATAACATAAATGTGGATGTTTGCAAAGGTAAAAGTTTGCAGGCTGCATTGCACGGATGGACAGAGGAAAGGGCATAGTGGTTTGCTTATTCTTGGCAATTCACAGGGAGTATGCCATCCCCAAAAAGAGACAATGTTAGTATCTAGATACTAAATATTCAATTGTCTCCTTGTTGCAGGAATGGGGTTATTCCTGTAGCACCGAAAAGTGTTAGTACCTAGAACTTCAAGTTTAAAACTTTAAAGGAGCGTTGCTTAAACATGTTTTTTATGTAGCGCAGGTCAGTGTTTATATGTGATGTTATGATTTTGGATTGATAGTATTATATCTTGGGTTCTTTTAGACAAGTGAAAAATAATTCTTGCCTATTAGGAAAATCTGGGTTTTGGACCTTTTTACAGTGTTAATGTTTACTCTAGAAAAATTATTGGGCCCACAGGCCCAATATCCAATTAAGCCCATCAGGCATCAAAGACCAAGTTCACAGGTTATCGATCCAATCACATGCCATCAAATACAACACATGTTAGTACCTACTGCTACTAGCCACACACCACAACATTACAATGCACAAACGCCAATCCAAGCCACATGGAGGAGGAAGCCCTCATGTAGCCAAAGCATTGCACTACGCGTCGATTAAGGTTGGAGACAAGAGATCATATAAAGTCCTAGTTACTTTATTTCTTTGTGCTATTACCCATTGCACAAATAAAATAAACAATGCACAATTCCAAGTCTAATTGTCAAGCTTGAGCAACAGCTTGCACTGAGGAGGTGTAAAGTACTCAACGTTGGGTTCACCAATGTATACACATCCGTTGATCATCTAGATTCCATATCATCAAGAGGTGTTCCAGTAGTCATGACAATACTATTCCAGAAAGGCCAACGAATGTTATCACATAATGTACTTCAAGTAGCTACAATAATGAGATAATAGATAAACCTAGTTTGAGTGAGTAGTCTGATTCTGATCTTAGATATCAACCAATTCAACACCAGAATAATGATGGATCAAGGTCGAATCAAGTGATATCTGGTGCCTTAAGGGAAAAATAATTGTTTGATAACATGGTGTTGTTATGTCATTTGGGTCTGGCCCCAAATTTTAAGCAGGCATCATATTATATGTCTCATCAGTTTCAATCACTTTCTCTCTTGGATGACACAGATAAGTAGATCAGAGCAGAGAAAACTTCCCATGATCATTTGAAGCGTCTAAAAGAAGCTCAAAATGTGTATAGAGAGGATTTAGTTGATTGCATACGACAGTGAACTTGGTATAAAGTTTCTCTATTAGCTAGGTGGAAGCAATGGGGAATGTATGCAACATGCATGTGGATAGTGCAATTACTCTTGATCCTTAGCAAAAAATATGAAGTTTTTCCTTATGTACTCGAGTTCTATGTTGAAACATTGGTAGATTGTTTCCATGCACTATGTAGGAGTGATCTTCATTTCGCTTCTCCGACGACTCTTTTGCAGCAAGGGATCTCTTCATTTCTGACTTTTCTTGTTACACATTTCAATGATCCAAGGATATAAACTGCATATCTAAGAGATTTCTTCTGCAATCCATATCTGTATTAGTACAGTATAAAGAGTACATGGTTTCCTTTAAAATAAATGAAGTAGCAGTGGAAAGGATGCCCGGTGCTTTGCTTTCAACATTTGATAATAGGTTTTGGATTCCAGTAACAAACATTCTTCTATGACTTTGTAAGGTTTTTGAATTTGGAACTTCAAAACATGGAGAATCTTGGTCTAGTCTCTTTCAAGGTTTACTACAGAAAAGTGCTACTTGGATGAACATTTGTTTGCGTCTTTCCTTAATCGCTTGTTTAAACACCCTGAGTTGGACTATTACTGAGTTTTTTGTTTCACTTAAGGAGATGCGAGAACATTACCAGGTCCCAGATTTGCAGCAAAGGAATAAAAGGGGTAAAGATATGGTAAAATATCAACAGTTCTTCAAGGCATGAATTAAGAATTCAAATGATAGGATCAAATTTCGGTATAAGCTCTAGATTTGAAGGGGTATTCGATTCTAGATTTTCCAAATCTATTGCAGTTGAATCAAATATTTATGCTAATTTTTGTTTAATGATAAGATGGTAATCCATAAAAACTAGAAATATTTTTGTTGTCTATAATTTCATAAAAAATCTATTCAAGTGTTCTTAGCCCATGATCTTTGCATGAGTAATAATAGCAGGAAACTTGGCAACAATGAATCACCAATCAAAGTCCAACTCCAGATTCACAACAGGGGATTCAATCAGTGATTTTAGGCAGCAATTGGGCATTTAAGCTACAATTGAGATTCTCAAGGCAGAAAATCAACAGTTAGAGGATAAAAACAGGACAGATGGCCCTAATCTCAGATAGTCATATCATGCCCAGCCTTTCTCTGAGTAAAATCAGTAGACAAATGGAAAATCCATCAACAACCTCAGCTATTCGAGACTTTTGCAATCAACTTTATTTTTGAGTTTGTTTCTATTAGATTTTGTTGTTAGATTGCATATTTTTTTATTTTACCAAAGACATTTTTTCAAAAGAGGCCTAGTAATATGCCTATTTATGGAGCAATTGGTAATAAAATAGGTGAGGGAAGGAGGCCCGTGAGGGTAAGGCCTGAGAATAATTTGATGAAATAGCCAGCCAATATGTGTTATTGAAAGCCTGGGGCATCTTATTCTGTGATCGCTTCTGACATTGAAGATCTATGACAATTGTTTTTATCAGATTGTGATTTCCCTTGTTTTTCACTCTGTTTTTCATCTTCCTTGAATGAATTGCAGACATTCAGAATCAATGGTTGCCCATGGATAATAGATTATCGAGTGGTAAATATTTTGTTGTGATTTCCTACTATTTGTGTGTTTTGTTTCAAGTATCGTTTCATCCATTTGACAAAGATAATCTTGGTTTGATGGGTGTTCTACTTTTTGTTTATTCCCTATTCTTCTACCCATTTTCATATAAACTTCTTATTTGATATGCAATTTGATTTCCTTTGATCAACAAGGTGTTTACTTGACTCCATGCCCAATGGTGTTTTAATCGATCTGCATTTATCCTTTTTCTCTTATTCTTTTTCTTTCCATCTACCTGATCCACCTTCTTTCAAAACCAAAAACACATCCTTATTTATAAAATCATTGCAATAATTGAAGATGTGCTAGGCTTGACCCTATAGCAGTCTAGGGGAAAATTCTAACACTAACACCTGCAATGAACTCATGTCAATAACATGTGATGGAAAAATGGATACATGAAACACATCGTGCATACGCCTCAAAGAATCAAGTAAGGCTAGTCGGTAGGCCACATGTCATTTATTTTATACAACTTCAAAAGGTCCCACAAAACTTGGAGAGAGTTTATCACCCTTTCCAAACTTAATTGAACTCTTATGTAGCTTCACTAAAAAAAATACTAGATCACCTACCTCATAACTGCGGTCTAAACGATGCATATCCGCATAACTCTTTTCGGCCTTACGCTTCTTTAATCCTTTTCCTTATGGATTACATCTAATGTTCCATTTCTTGGATCACCTCTGGTCCCACCAGGACCCTATCCTCTAGTCAATCCCAACTCAAAGTTGTTCTACATGGTCGTCCATATAGAAACTCAAAAGGTGCCATCTTTATCGTACTCTGATAACTAGTGTTGTATGCAAATGCTACCAAAGGTAAAAATTCTTCCCAACATTTTTGTTGATCCATCACATACATTCGAAGCATATCCTCTAAAATTTGATTCGTTCTTTCTATTTTTCCATCTTTTTCAAGCTGATATGTTGTACTAAAATTCAATTGTGTTCCCAAATCCTCTTGAAAACTAGTCCAAAATCATCCAGTGAATATCAATCCTCGATCAAATATTATCTTCCTTGGTACACCATGAAATCTCACAATCTCATTAAAAAAAATTCTAGCTACGTCTGATGCTTGATACATCATACAAACTAGAATAAAAAGTGCATTTTTCGTCAAAGTGTCGACGACTACAAAAATAGAATCATGTTTCCTTGTCGTCAGTGGAAATCCAACTATAAAATCCATCGAAATGACTTCCCATTTCAATTCATGAATCACATGCGGCTGTAATAAACCCACTGGATGTTTATGTTCAACCTTCACGTGCTGCCATTCAAGACATATCACCACATAGTTAACTATATCAGTTTTCATTCCTTTCCAAAAGCACAACGGTTTAAGATCTTCCTTCATCTTCATGACTCCAGGATGAGCCATATACATCGCTTGAGGGTGACTCTAGGTATCATTATTGTATCTCATCTGATATTGTCTTTTACTTCCTTGTACCAGTTGTCATCAATCTATAACGCTAAATATTTTCTCGAAGGTTCATATGTAGTGGTATTACTGAGAAAATACAAGGTCTCCAACTCTACGCATCTTCTACTTTGTTAACAGTTCCCTTGATATACATGATCTCAAAATCATATTCACTTAAAATTTTCAACCAACGTCTTTGTCGCGCGTTCAAATCACTTTGAGTAAAAATGTGTTGTAAACCACAATGATCAGTTTTCAACTCGAATTTCCATCCAATAAGATAGTGTCTCCAAACTCTCAATCTATAAACAATTGTTAACAATTCCAAGTCATGCGTAGCATAATTCTCTTCATGCCTTCTTAGTTTCCTTGAAATATAAGTGATAACTCGATTGTATTGCATTAATACTTCATCCAATCCTTCCTTGGATGTGTCTGTGCATACCAAGAATTCCTTGTCCATATCCGAAACCTTCAGTATTGGTGTTGTCGTTAATAATTCCTTTAGTTTCTGAAATGCTCCCATGCATTTCTCTGTCCATATGAATTTCTTATTCTTCTTTTGCAATTTCGTAATTGGATTTGTTATCTTTTAAAATCCTTCTATAAAGCGTCAATAGTAACCTGATAATACCATAAAACTATGTACTTCTTGCACGTTCGTCGGTGCTGGCCATTCCATAATATCCTCAACTTTTGTTGGATCCACAACGATACCTTCTCCGGAAATAATGTTTCCCAAATAATGAATCTTTGTCTGATAAAATGAACATTTCGACAACTTTCTGTACAACTTGTTTTCTCTTAAACACTACAACACTAATATCAAGTGTTCGCTATGCTCCTCTCTCATCTGAGAGTAAATAAATATATCGTCAATAAATACATGTACGAACTTATCCAAATACTCACATAATACCTCATTCACTAAACTCGTGAATACACCCAAGGAATTCATCAATCCAAATGGTAATACAATAATTTCATAATGTTTGAATCTTGTTTTAAACATTGTCTTAGGGATATATTCCTCTTTGATTCACAACTGGTGGTATCCTGATCTTAGGTCAATCTTTTAAAACATTTTCACTCCCTTCATTTGATCAAACAAATCGTCAATTCTTGGTAACAGGTACTGGTTCTTGATCGTGGCTTTGTTTAACTGATGATATTCAATGCAAATCCCCCATGCTCTGTCCTTCTTTCTTACAAAAATTATTGGTGCACCCCACGATGATACGCTTGGATGTATAAGTCCCAAATCCAACAACTCCTTCAATTGTATATTTAACTCTTGCAATTCCGATGTCGACATCCGATATGGCGTTCTTGCAATTAGTTATGTTATGGGTTTTAAATATACAGTAAATTCTAATTCTTTTTCCAGCGGTAAATCTGGCAGTTATGCAGGAAAACTATCAACAAATTATAACACTGCGGGAAGGTTTTCTAATCCTTCTGTTTCCCCCTTTTCGTTACGCACTAAATTGGCATATAACCTACATCTTTTGTGCATACTATTCTGTAATTTTAGGGAAGAAATAAATCTCAACGACACTCCTTGGTTTCTTCCCAAAATTACTCTACACTGTCCCAAATCATCAATCAAATTTAATTGTTTCGACTTACAATTAAGTATCGCGTTGTGTGATTCTAACCAATCCATTCTAATCACAATTTCGTATGATCCCAAGATTGTGACATACATGTTTACACTTTTGATGAAATCACCCAATTTAATGTTACAATCCTTAGCATTTCCTCCAACCTTTTTCTTGGAACCAGATGCCATTTCCACATACATAAACTCATCTTTTTCGACTTCCTTCACCTTAATTCTTACAAGCACATCACTAGATATAAACCTCTCAATAGATCCTAGATCTATCAAAAAACTAAATTGTTGATCAACCATCATACCTGAAGTATTGAACACTGTAGATTGATGCTCGACCTGACGATTATTAACCATTGCATGAATCCTATGGGCCTTTCCCAAATATCCCACTGTCGTTTGTCCTCCTGATCTGAAAACTCTTTCCTTCTCAATAGGAAAATCTCTCTGATAGTGTGTCTCTCCACAAGTCCAATATCTTTTCTTTGGGCCGATACTCATATTCCTAGAGGAAGAATCTGTTGGTCTAGGGTTTTGAGGCCCCAACATGTTATGTAGAAATGATATAGACTATTGTTGTTGCTGAGGATGACACTACTATTACTACAGTGGTGCTCTATACGGTGTCCTCTGACTGGTAGTTTGTTTATGTGGTGTAGAAAATACATGTATTTTGGGCATATCACGGTGCCCAAAAGTATTCCTAACAGGTGTATGTTGTTGCACCGCTCTCTATGACATCTGTCTGGTCTGTCTGAAAGGAGTCCTACCCTGACCCCCACTATTCAAATCTTCTTCAGCGATGAAGGCTTTCTGTAAGACATCGTGCAAAGTCTGAGGTATCAAGATCCTCACCTTAGCACGAATGTTGAAATTGAGACCAAACACAAACTTGTTAACCTTTAATTTCTCAATGTTTAGATGTAGAGCGTATCTGAGAAACTCCATGAACCTAACCTCATACTTTGGTACTGTATGACTACCTTGTCATAAAGTGATGAAATCATAAGTTGGCACTCAATGAACTCATAAAAAGGTATCTCTTTCAGAATCGTTCCTCGAAAAATTCCCATGACATGTCTTCAACGACCATGCTTAGTTTTGGTAAGAGTTTCTTCCACCAAAGAAGCACACTCCCTTTCATTTGAAATATCACCATGCAGACCTTCATGTTGGAGGTATAATCGTGCAATGCAAAGAACATCGTCATATTCTCCAACCATGCCTTGGCGGCTAAACCGTCCATGGCACCCTAAAACTCAGGAAATTTCACCTTCTCAAGTTCTCTATGAACACTACTACCAACTACATGAGGGCACTTCAAACCCTCATTGGGTACAAACTCTCTTCTCTCATCCTGATCAAGGTGATTTATCAATGCCTCTAACATCCTATGAAAGGATCTCATCATACCTACCACATATCCCACTTCAACTTACTCCTACTCAGTGGTTTTCTCTTCTCATTGTAGAGCATATCCATCTAGTGTGGATGCACTCGGAGTAAGAACACCTCTTCCTCCCACACCCCAACGTATTCTCATCCTCCGCTCCTCTAACCATGATACCTACATGGAACAATTTCAAATTGTATTAGTGATACATCTTTAATTATTAATATAAAACCCTGGAAAGCATAACGGGTCCGGTGTCACAAAGTTGAATCCACTCCGATACCATATATAACGACCCTCTTGAAAAACTCCATAAGGGTTGAACAAAACAAATAAACTTTATTACGCTAATCACATGGTATATATATATAAACCATACTTGCGTTTAAGCCATTCGACTTATCAAGAATGCATCTATCCTCAACAAATAATCGTATATTCATTAATTAATCTAGAAAAATATTGCACAATTACAAGGTTTAACTTATTAAGGAAACCCTAATGTGCGATATGATAATGCATATACAAAGATAATAATAATAATTTAAAATGAAACCAATCTAAGGAACAAGAACAATCTATCCATCTTCCCATTCAACTAAATGAACAAAAGTAGTAATATACTAATTTTTATCATTCCACCACTATTTCATTAATTAAGATATGTCATAATCTCCCAACCGGTCATAAATGAATAAACCTAACAATAAGAAGCATTCATCATGATTATCATGAAGTGGCTTATAAGATATGTATTAAAGTATAAGTAATCATCTTCTAATAGTGAGTGTCGGTTGACTTTTCTTTTAGGGGTTGCACAAACTACGCTTTTCTTCGCATTAAAAATTCTGTCGAAATCAATTATTTACTAATTATAAAATCCTTAAATAAGGCTTAAATATAACTCGTTAGTAATGTTGATAAATAATCACTAGACTCCAACTACTTAGTTAGAACTCCAGTTATGAAATATAAGGACATGAATTGCGTCACTTTAAACTTACCACTGCCACTAAAGAAAACTGTGATATGTCCAACGGTCTCTCTCCCATGCGTCAACCGACGCTTAGATTTGTTAAAAGTTAATTGTCAAGCATCACACTAAAAGAGATAGGTTAAACCTCCTAAACATTACTTGTCATAGATTGCAGTGTACACGAGTGTCTGTTTATTGAAGTGATTCATTCGAGCATGATATGTCTATCGATTCTATCGTAGAGAAAATATGAGATAAAACCCAAACATAAGTATCTATATGCTGATCCACGAATTTAATGTATCGTTTACTCTAATCTACAATACTTATACTGAAAAATCGTAAAATAAACAATAATCTTGTTTTGGTTATCCAAGAAATATTAAACGAAGTTCTGACTTTCCCCCTGATTATGGCCTAATCTTATTCGAAAAATATAATATTATAAGTAGTTAAATTCTATACTCATTGTTGGCAAGGGGCAGAGCCAGGGTTCAACGCTTCAACAAAACACCAACAAAACCCTAACTACCGACAACATCTATGAAGCAGATGAAGTCTCACTTGAGGTAGAGGAAGGGGGGGTTGTAGGACTCAAGTGTCTACAACCTAGCTGAGACACAGATATGTGATCACAGTACTTAACCAAGCACTTAGCTAACAATATGCATTAGTTCTTAACTTCAATTCACCTTGCAGATTAAACCCTAAATACATAACAACATTGTAATAAACAGATCAAACAATTATAAGCACTCAACATAATCTAATATCTAACATTCATTCACATCATAAGAACTAAGCATTCATAGATCTATCTACCATACATCGAGAATAGTGCCCTAAGAAAATAGATACATAAACATCATGAACAATATTTCACAAAGCACATCAACACAAGATATACGTGGTTCACCTCAGCGTGGGGCTACAACCACCAACTCTTCTTCTACTTTATTAGTCTTCTCCAATATTCTTATAGTCACAAAGCCACAGAGCTTACTCCGCAAGAGACAGGTGATCTGCGCACTGCGCACTAGATCCACCTTCCTCAAAATCAGGTCACAACACAAAGCCTTACATAGTTTGCGCACAAAGCACTTACAAAGTACTTGCACTTAGCTCTGCAAGCCTCAACACATTCTTTCACTAAGCCAAATAGTCATGCACTAAGCCGATCAATGACTAGTAACTCTACTTGCACTAAGCTAACTAGTCATGCACTAAGCCGATCAATGACTATTAACTCTACTTGCACTAAGCTAACTAGTCATGCACTAAGTCGATCAATGACTAGTAACTCTACTTGCACTAAGCCAATTAGTCCCCCCCTCTTACATCACCTAGCTATCTATTTAAACATTAAAAAAAATGGGCCTAATAATGGGTAAACCCATGGGCCGACATCCCATACCCGTTACATAAACCCTAAAATCCCCAAAAAGCCTGCAAAAAGGGTGAGATCCCGTGATCTCCACTTCGCCTGGGTGCTTCGTCTTCAACCAGCCTGTCGAAGTCCCAAAAATGGTCAAACATGACCAGCGTTTCCTCAAAAATTGGTCAAGGGCCAACACTCATATGTCCAATTAATCAATAAAAATAATATGGCTAACATGTATCTGGTGTTACTCCATAAGTAAATATAATCAACCTGAGACATAACTACTTAAGAAACCTCTTCAAGATAAAACTCTGATCAACTAGTTAACCACATAAACCAAAGTCAAGAATTCAACCCCCACTAATGGACTGTGGTTTAAAGGCCTGTTGATGATAGTCAAAAGGGTTCCTCAATTTATGCCTATGTTTGATAACTTGACGTTATCTCCAGGTAGGTATTAGAACTCCAAGTTTCAACCTTAATTTAATTACTCACGGTTATACAAGAAACAACTACCGTAACATTCATCCATAAGGATCTCACCGATTAATAGCGAACCAAAATTTCTTTCATCGCTTCTCAATGCTCTTTACAAGCTACATGAATTCAAGTTTGCAGGTTAACTCAGGTACTCTTGGAATCACCGAGAGGCTTGTTTAAATATCTTAACTGAGAAAATTCCAAGACTATGTGCATTGTTGGTGTCTGAAAAATACACAACGCGTTGTAGAAATATTCGTTCATCCTGGCCATTTAGTGTTGGGTTAAAACGTTTCCATAGATTCCAGGTGCATACATGTTATTGAACTGATTATTAATTTGTATTTTGAGTGTATGAGCACCTGCGTCTATCAGTTGGGATTCCATCATGCGCGACATCTCTGGGACATCGTCTGGGTTGATGGTATTCAACCAACAGGTGTTTTTTTGCTCGATGTCTTCTCAATGATAAATATATTGCAATAATCATCTTATGTGAAATTTTGATTGCACAGACAAGGAAAAGAAACACAATCACAGTACCGGTTTACAGAGTTTTCTTTAAATTCTGAACTATATGACCCATAAGGTAAAGTTTTGATACACACAGTAACTAAGCCCAATCCTGCGAGGGAAACCCTCTAATCTGTGTATGTGGAACTCCTTAATCATTTTCCAGGGATGCTTATTGTGTCTGCTCAAGACCCAAAGCAATCAACCTAATCCATCTATGCCCCGAAAATTTCCTTAGTATTCTAATTTGAGAGTTGGGCCTTTACATTGGTGATAAATTATTGTAATTCTGAGTTTCGTTGTGTAGAAGGAATTTAATTTATTTCAACAGTTACATAACAATCTAAGGAAAGTGGCTAATCCTTACAAGCTCTAAATTGAAATATCCAAGCAAATTCTTCTAGAACTGTGGGCTTTATATATCTAAATTTTTCTACAAGTTAATATCTAACGAATTTTGCTACTAGGTTAAATTTAACGAAGTTACCTCACTAATTTGAACTTTCAGAAGAAAGTTTTCTTATTGGATAATGAAAATTGATTAATCATGCCAGCTAAAGCAATGAATTGAAGACATTTTACTGCAACACAGAACAAGATAATAATGCCAGATAATTAAGTTACTAACATCTAGCTAAATCAAAAATATTTTTACATTTTATTAAATAACCAACCAAGAATAATTATTCGCTTGGGTTACAACCCACAATACAACTTAAACAATTTAAAAATTTACAGTATTTCAATTATAAATCTAACTTAACAATGGTATTACATAATTTCTCAAACCATCAATTTTATAAATATTCATTTAAGAAATTCCTTATTGTTAATCGATAGTGCCCGTTCAATTTATTCTCATTTCATAATCTATGTATCGTTAAAACAATAAATAAAAACAATGCTTAAATACCGTAATCTACAAATTTGATTGATGATACATGATGGCGATATTCAACTTGTAGGCTTGCACTACTTCCTTTCCTTCACCTACTAATCCAAGGAATTTACCGGTACCTCCCGGCCAACACTAGGGGTACTCTTATTCCCCCTTATCCCTCTGAGCTGCAAAGGGGCCACACACAAAAAACCAGATCTCAATAGCACAAGATTGCCCTCGCCAGGAGAGGCTTCCACCTCTTGAACAATCTTGAACCCAACTCACAGAACTAAAACTCATTCAATAGAAATTTCACCAACATTTCAATCATCCAGCATTAGTGTCCTTTCTCTCTTCCTCGCCATTTCTTTTATAGGAAAAATTACCTTGACACATGTCATCTCATGCACAATTAACTATTTTTTAACAATTAAGTTAATGATTATTCACCCATAACACATGTCACACCTCCTCAAGTTGCACATGTTAAATCCCTTTTTAATTTAATAAATTAAACATTTTCCCTCACACCCACAATTAGTTCCTATAAATCCTCCTAGTTGTCTCTTAGTTCCCCAATTCATTTTTTATTGTGTCCCCTAACTAAATTTCAATTTGAGTTTGATTAAGACTCTTCTCTTAGTTAGGATTTAGAGTTTGATTGACTTAGGATACTAACTCAAGGTTGACAACCTATTCTCTTAAGAAATGATTTCTTTTAAATTAAAAATTCATTTTTATTAATATCATGCACACATGTGCACATATCTTAATTTTATTCATGTTTTTCCTTTACTAGTGTTTATTTAGCTTAAACTTCTCTTAACCCCTTCAATGTTTTATTTAGTCAAACATCTAGAGTTAGACTCTTTGTTATTTTTCTAGTTTATAATTTAATAATAATTCTATGATGTTTTCTAACAAAGTCTAAGCATTTATTTTATTTTCTAGGTCTTATAGTTTTTTATTTTCTCAAAATTTATACATGTGACGTGCCCTTCAAGATGAACCTCCGTGCTCCAAGGGTGCCACTCACCATTGACTAGTTTGGAAGTTGTCTGACACTTGGATTCAACACTCCACTTGTCAACCTTGTGTGAGACTAAGGGCTTGTTGAGAAATAAGGTATTTGCCTTGTTGCACACCCCTCAGTAATCCTCGTGAGCGGTTGTCTCAGTCTGCCATCACAACATCGCGAACCTCTTGGAACAAGGTAATCGCTAACCTTCAGTTCAGGTCACGGAGAGAGTGCTAGTAGGTTGTGACAGGGACGCTGCCACACCTCTCCCTCATCCTTCTGGTATTTGTGTATGACCCCTTTACTCCATATGTGAGTCAGATTAACAAGCGTCACCATGCCTGCATCCACTGACAAATATAATGTCAATAATCCATATACATGAAGTCCATACTAAGTCATCATCAAATATATATGCATATAAATCAAGTACTCAAACCAAAATAAAATTCCACTACCTGACTCAATCCAGAGTCCAAGGAAGTCTATTGATTCCATCGACATCCTCATCATGTCGCGTTTCCTACACACTCATAAAACCTCATCATAATACCTGTCAATAATATTCATCAAATAAATAACATATAAATCTCAATATTCAACACAACATAACTCATAAACCAAGCATAATCATAATGTACCATGTCTTAACCGGATCACTTACTCACAAGTGTCCTCAAAGAATAAGTCAGTATATAAAATGTGATCTGTGGAACTGGATGTTACATGTTCGCAAATGCATTTTTCCATAGTTGAGACATCATTCTCCATGTTTTTTTCCTAGCATCTTCCTTCCCATTAAAGATATTTCTTTCTATAGTTTGATACCTATGGTTCATAGGGAGGAAATGCATGTACTTATCACAAACCTCCTTTACTAAACTTCTTGAACATCTAGATATTGTTATGGGACCACATACTGGACATGCATATTTACCTTTTGTTTGAAGACCTGCAAGATATAGAATAATGTTAATAGAATTCCAAAATATTTAAAAACCTATAAAGCAATAGATGATATATAGAGTGATATTTCACTTTATATACCATAAAAATGTGTTAACCCTAGGGTATCATGAATTGTCCATGTAATTATTCGATGGAATTGGAAATGGTTTTGACCTATTGGTTATGAGATGTTATACATAGTGATGTCGACCCATAAATTTAAAAGTTCATCAAGAAGAGGCTCAAGATATACATTCATATCTCTAACTTAGTAATTAATAATAATAATAATAATCTATTTTTAAGGTCATGGCCAAGCCAAACACCAAATTGGTGTATGAGACCTCCTTTTTTGTGGGACAAGGGACCCCCTCCATGCAACGATTTGACTGCTAAAGTCTACGGAGGTATACATACCCTACCCCCTCTATATTTGAACATGTGACCTCCAAGGAGGAAACACATGATCTTAACCATTAGGAAAAATACAAATAATCAATTTCTTGTACATACAAAATAAGTAAAAAAAAACAAAAAATGAATTGGTATGTTGTGAAAAATCCTAATAATAACTACCTCAAACAGTAAATGCCACCAACATTATGTGCTCCCTCTTTATTGACATCTGAGGAAGGTTATTATTTATAAATAAAAAATCTATCCAAGATGAGTAAATGGATCTCATCTCTCCAAATGGATTGACACCATCGATTTCCATTGAAAGTATAACATTATGAGGTTCTTATATAAAAATATGCCATATTTCTTTGCTATACCTAAATGTAGAACTGTCTCCAAGAATTCGCATAACACCATCTTCGCCTCTATTTTGTGCATGATAATTATTAAATTGTGCTATGTTTTTTCACTTGAAAATCATTTGAAACGTGGAATTATGAGGATATGATGAAGAACCTTGTTGGGAAACTTATTTTTTACTCAATTAGTTTTATCTCTACTAATTCCACATGCAAGGCATTCAAACTTTGTTGCATGTTGTCCATAAGATATAATATGATCATTAGGACATGCATCAATTGTGTGATACTCCATTCCTATATATTTCATAATGGAGCAAAACTCTCTATATGTGTGAGGTAAAGTATTTTACGTGTTGGAGTACATGAAAAACATTCCATTTTCAAGGGACATCCATTTTTAGCCATTCCTAAAATTTAGGGGGTTGCCTATTTTTAGTAGTGTCATTTATAGCAGGTTTATATATATGGAATTGACTGGGAAACTAGTGCACATTAGATGTGGATAACTTATCCCATTAGGAAGTGCACATTTACTTTATTATTAATGGAGTCAAAAGTATCATTTTTCAGAGTTGAACTTATCATTTACCACTTAGTGACTTGTGCTATTGATCAATGGTATTGACCCATGGTATTGATTAGTTAAGAATTGACTAAATCTAATTAGTGTATGCACAAAGGACCCCAACCTTATGCTCATTTATCCTTGGAGAGTCTATACATATTGTACTCATATCAAGCATTAATATACAAGTGAAATTTGAATTGGTTCTTCAGAAATATTGTCTTTTTGAGTGTTATTTCATTTTCTCTTATTTCTTATTTCTTGCAATTTTGCTAGTGTAATTTTTTATCGCAACTTGATCTTGGATTGTGCTTAAATCCTACATGGTATCAGATCACTACAATGGATTGTGAGGAAAACTAACATTATATTGTATTTTTTTTAAATATTAAACAACCCAAAGAGAATGGAACAACCATATACATAAGTGATTCTTACCTCATTCAATTACTTTGAATGGAAACCCAAGATCATACTTCAAAGCAGTAAGGGGTTTTACAGGGTCACTATGGGGACATACAATGAACCCAATTCAACTATAGAAAAAGGTAAATTAATTCAATAGAATTGATTAGACTATGGGATTATATGCTTGTCCATATCTCCATACTTTCTCTTTCATGTTGAATCTTGTTCAACTCCCAATGAAGTATGGACTAAGTTGGATGGATTATCTAGAAAGTATGATGAATTGAGAGGAAATATATTGGAGAACAAGCTCATATATTTGAGCCCAAGAAACTTTGAGACCCTACAAGACTAATTTTCCAAGTTCAAGACTTTGATTCAACATGCTAAATATTGTGGCAATGACAGGAAAGAGGAGGAACTTATCCTCTCAATTATTTCAAATCTAGGGCATGTGTATTCTATGTTTATTTCTTATTTCCACAATATAAAGCTTGTTGAAAGATTAATTAATTGTTGAAAGATTAATTATTGCAGGGATTGATTAATTGCCGAAAAATATTACTTGTCGAAAGTTTAGTTGTTGGAAGATTGGTTGTCATTGATGTCAACACTTGAACAAAGTTGCATGTCGAAGTAAAGTAGCTTAAACAAAATATAACAAGCTTCATGTCGGTTGCATGTCAAAGAAACTGTAAACATAATATAACAAATTGCATGTGGGTTTCATGCCATCATGAGTTGTAGGGAAGTTTCATGTCATTATGTTATTTCTCTTTAAAACATAGAGAAGAGTCAATTGTAAATCACTTCTAAGAATACATGTTGGATATATGAGGCAATGAGTCGAAGACAGAGAAGTCAAATGAAGTAAGAAGTTTGCAGGAGCTGAGAGTACGAAGAAGAGGTTTCATACAAGGATTACTTGAGTATATCCATGGGTTTTAGGAGGAAAAGCACAAACATCCACGGAATGCAGTGAGGAAATTTAGCATGGATACCTGTGAGTAGAGAGTGCATAGAGTCGTAGACCTATGAGGAAAATTTATGTAGATCATGGATCTAAAACTCAGGTCATCTATAGGATTGAAGGTATGTCTTCCTCTGTGTGTTAGGGTGAGTATTTTGAAGAAATCAAGAACATGTATGTCTCAATGATTCATAAGCATTTGATTTGGAGAATTCTCTTGTGGATCTTGGTATGAGGTGTGTGTGGTTGCAGTCTTGATGAGATATTTATATCAGTAGTAGTGGAAAAAATATTAGAGAAAACAACATCAATAGGTTATCAATGACATAGGTAGTGACAGGTTGGTCTACATTTATATTTCAGGGCGGTTGGACGGGGCAAGGAAAGGGGGTTGTAGCCTCCTTCTGGTCGGAGCTAGAAAATTAGGGAGTTGGAGCTTCCTTCAGGTTGCATCCTATAAATAGGGGGTTGGAGCCTCCTTCCAGTTGTAGCTGGAGAAATAGGAAGTTGGTGTTTCCAATCAACGTACTCTTTGATCAATAAGAAAAATATTCCGTGGGTTTTTCCCGCATTGCGTTTCCATGTAAAATTATGGTGTATTGTGTTTATGTGATGTTTATGGTGTTGGTGATATTTTGAATGCTCATAATATTAATTAGAGGTTTTATATTATGATTAAAAGTACTAATTGTGCTCATACGGATTCCACCCCCCCCCCTTCCTCTCAGTATTCCAACAATTAGTATCAGAGAAAGTCCTTCAAGAAACAATGTAACCACTAGAAGGAGATCATGGAATACGCTAAGATTGGAGCACCAAGGTTTGACAGTCAAAACTATAAATTCTGGAACAAAAGGATGAAAACCCTTTTACAGGCACAAAGATTTGGTGTTTTGCAATCAATAGTAGATGTGTATACAACACCAGACACTCCCCCAACCAACAAAGATGGAAATAAACTCATTGAAAACAACTCAAAGGATAAAGGTACTATTATGAGCAGTTTAGTTGATTTAGTATTTGTCAAAGTTATGTATTATGATAGTGCAAAGGATCTTTGGGATAAACTCCAAAATATTTATGAAGGAGATGCCAAGGTAAATGGAGCTAAGCTTCAAATTTTCAGAGCTAAGTTTGAATAGTTGGAGATGAAGGAAGATGAAGACATTGCATCCTACCTTATATGAGTTGATGAAGTAGTTAACACTATTAAAGGATTGGGAGTAGAATTTGATGACTCAATGGTTGTTCAAAAGGTATTGAGGTCTCTTCCTATGATATTTGATTCTAAAATATCATCCCCAGAAGAAAGAGAAGATCTTGGTACATTGAGAATGGTTGAGATACATGGAATATTTACAACTTATGAAATGAGAACAGAACAAGAGAACCCAGTCATGAAATAAGCAAATTTCAAGGCATCCAAGAAGGCAAAGAAGAAGATCAAGAAAAATTCAAAACTAGGTTGCATTTGTATTGATGATTCAGACAAAGATGAAGATATGCCTAACTTTGTAAGGAAATTGCAGAAAGGAACCGACAAGTATAAATATATGCTTCCATTGAAATTTTTTTATTGTGGTGGTATTAGTAATTGTTCTTCTAAATGTCCTCACATGTATAAAGACATTGATGAATAGGAAGTTCCTAAAAGGGAAAAGAAATATCAAAAGGGAAACAAGAGAAGAAACAAAAATAAATTCTTCAAGAAAAGTTTATACTCAAAGGAGGACAATTCCTCATTAGACGAGGAGAATAATGACAGTGGCAATGATTCAGAAAGATTACTCTTCATGGAAGTATAATATGATTCTAAATAAGAAGGTGAAGTCGATCTTAGAGAAGAGATAATCAATGCATTAGAAGAACTTAGAAAGGAAAGACAAAAAAACAAGTCACTCAAGGTAGAGTTAAAAATAAAAGAGGGATCTTAGAATTCCAACTCCGAAGATCTAAAGCAGATGATCACGAGTCTAAAAAATCAAATAGAAGAAGACATAAGAATTGAGGAAATACTTAGAATTTGGTTAGAAGAAAAGGATAAAATGATTGGAAGCTTGGAAGTAGAGATAGACTCTTTAAGGAAATATCTTTAGAAGAAATATATGCAACAAAAGAGAAACAAAATATTGGATCAAATAATCAGCAGTCAAATACCATCTGATGATAGATCCAGACTAGGACATAATCAAGTACAGAATGAGAAAGGATCAAGATCCAAGACAACATAAAAGGAAGCAGGAAAAAGAAACTATGCAGAGATTGTCAAAGATTATGCCCCCCAAGAATAACATTCCAGAAATAAAGAAGACTCAAGAAGAAAAATTTAGAAGGAGTGCATCACAAAGAAGATCATCTATTCCCACGTATCAAAGATTATTTTATGGTCATTGTTTTAATTGTGCTAATCTTGGACATAAAGATTTAAATTTCAGGGCATATGCCAAGAATCAAAGAAATTATGCAAGGTACTTGAATAATGGTTATCCCATAAGATCTTATGAAACATACAACAAAATACAAAACAATTTTGGTTCATTGAGAAATGAAGTAGAATGCTACAAATGCAACAATTTTGGTCACATAGCAAAGAATTGTAGACTGGCTATTCCACTTGGGGAATCGAAGCATAACATTAACAATTAAATATCAGAACCGCGAGAGATATAGAAAAGAAAGAAGAATCAATGCTCGCTTTCTCTACAAGCCCAACACAAGAAAAATGATCGGTATGTTGACAGTGGTTGTTCAAAGCATATTACATGTGATAGGAATAAGTTTCTAACTCTGAATAAAGAAAAATATGGATCAATTTCATTTGGAAATAATCATTCAACTAAAATTATAAGTAGAGGCACAGTTAAGTTTGGAAGCAGAGATGCCATGACAAAAAATTCTCTATTGGTTGAAGATATGAAGCACAATCTGTTGAGTGTAAGTCAAATGAGCAATCAAGGACACACACTTCAGTTCAACTCAGAGAAATGAAAAATAAGGAAAGAAGGATCAGGCAGGTTAGTGGTGAAAACTATAAGGACTCCGAACAACATATATTTTTTGAATGAAATTGGAAAGGAAAGTTGTTGTTTACGAAAGGAAAATGAATGTTGTCTTTGGCATAGAAGAATGGGTCACATGCACTTTGGAAATCTTGTCAAAATCAACAAAAAGGAAGTAGTAAGAGAAATTCCTGAGATTTGAAAGCCAACAAATACACTATGTAAGCATTGTCTACAGGGAAAACATACCAGGACCAAGTTAAAATCAAAGGAGTACTCAACTAAAAAACCATTGGATATTGTACATACCGATCTATGTGGGCCAACGAGAATAAAGGGATTAAATGGTGAACAATACTTCATGCTATTGATTGATGACTACACAAGAATGGATGCAGTTTGTTTTCTAAAGAAGAAGTCAAAGGAATTTGAGCACTTAAATATATACAAAGAGATGGTTGAAACAAATATAGACTTGAAAATCAAATGTTTGAGATCAGACAATCGTGAAGAGTTTACATCGAAATAATTCATGGATTTTTGTGGAGAACATGGGATAAAAAGGAAATTCTCAACAGTCAAGACACCTCAGCAAAACATAGTTGTTGAAAGAAATAACAAGACAGTACATGAGATGGCCATAACCATGTTGAAATATTCAAAGTTGGGTGACATCTTTTGGAAACAGGAAATACATACAAGAGTTCATATCTTGAACATAGGAATGATTAGAAGTAACAATGATAAGAATCCATATGAGCTATGGAAAGGAAGACTGACAAAGGTGAAACATTTTAGAGTATTTGGAAGCAAGTACTACATCAAAAGAAAAGATGGAAGAATTGGAAAATTTGACTCCCAAGTTGACAAAGGCATATTTGTCGGGTACTCAAGCAAAAGCAAGGAATACAAGTTTTTCAATCTGAGACTCAACAAAATAGTGGAAAGCATCAATGTACAAATTGACGAGGCTAGTGTACGAAAGTTCAAAGAAGAAAGAAAAGACTCAACAGATTAGGAAGGAGAAGAGGATTTGAAACAAGAAGTAGAAGAAGCATAAACAAAAGAAGAAGAAGAGTATCCAGAAACATAGCAAGAGGAAGATGACCAACAAAATCTTCAAATATCTCCCAAAACTCCTAGCCAACGAGTGTAGAAAAATCATCCATTAGAAAAGATAATTGGGAATAAAGATGCGGGAGTTGAAACTCAAAGAAAATTACGCTCACCTAGAACAAATACATCTAGCACTATTGTCCATAGTTGAAGCCAACAATTTTGAAGAAGCCAACAATGATGAACACTGGATCAAAGCTATGGAAGAAGAACTAGATCAGATAGAGAAGAATGAAACAAGGGAAATTGTTCCAAGGCCTAAGGATACGAATGTGATTGGAACAAAGTGGGTATTCAGAAACAAGATGAACGAGGATGGACATGTAACCAGGAATAAAGAAGGGTTAGTATGCAAGGGATATGCTTAGGTTGAAGGAATATATTTTGAAAAAACTTTTTCCCTAATTTCCAGAATGGAAGCATTCAGATTGATCTTGTCTTATGAATGTTTGAAGAAAATAAAAGTATATCAGATGGATGTAAAATCAACCTTCTTAAACGAAGAACTAGAAGAAGAAGTCTACATCGAACAACCAAAAGGATTTATACTGTCAGAAAAGGAATATTATGTTTGCAGAATGAGGAAGGAAATATAATGACTCAAAAAATCCCCCAGAGAATGGTATTCAAGATTGGATAAGTATATACAACAACAAGGGTTTAGGAAAGGCAATGCGGACAACAATATCTACATAAAGGTAGATCAAAATAATTTGTTGATAATTGAAGTTTATGTTGATGACATTATTTTTGGCAGTAATGATGATAGGATGAGTCAAACATTTTCCAAAGACATGCATAATGAATTTGAAATTTCATTACTTGGTGAGTTGTCTTTCTTTTTGGGACTCTGCATATGTCAACTAGATACATGTATTTTTATCTCCTAGACCAAGTATATCAATGAAATGATAAAGAAGTTTGGAATGGTAGATTGCAATCCTGTAAGTACTCCCATGCAGACCAGTTGCAAATTGAGAAAAGATAATATATCCAAGGATGCAGATCAAAGACTCTACAGATCAATTATTGGCAGTTTAATCTATGTGACTGCATCAAGACTGGATGTGATGCAAGCAGTTGGACAAGTTGCAACATTTCAAGAAGCACCGAAGGAAACACATTTTATGGCAGTAAAGAAAATATTTAGATATCTCAAAGGAACAAAAGACTATGGATTATGGTATCCAAAAGGGAATGATCTATCTCTAGTTGCATACATATATGTGGATTGGGTAGGAATTTTTGATGATAGAAGAAGTACAAGTGGAGAATAATTCTACTTGGGTGATTTTCTGGTATCTTGGTTGAGAAAGAAACAATCTTCAATATCATTGTCCACAACAGAAGTAGAGTGTATTGCAGCAACAACATGTTGTACACAGGTTCTTTGGATGAAGAAAAATTTGCAGGACATACAAGTGGAATATGCCGAGCCTATTCTAATATTCTGTGATAATACCAATGCTATAAGTATCTCTAAGAATCCAATGATGAATTCCAAGATGAAACACATTCAGATCAAGTTTTAATTTCTACGGGAACAAGTTACAGAGAAGAACATCAAGGTAGAGTATGTTGGGACAAAAGAACAGATTGCAGATATCTTCACCAAACCTCTTTCGAGGGAGACTTTTTATTATCTTCGACAGAAACTTGGAGTAGTTTCATCCCCACAGTGATAGGGGGAGAACATCAGTAATCATGAAATACTTGAATTCTTTTTGAATGCTTTTTATCATATATTTACACGAGGAAGCACCATGAAGAGAAACACTAGTAGGGATAAATGCTTATAGACAAGGGGAGCATCCCCAAGGGGAATTCATCATTTGCATTGATGTCAAAGGGGGGGGAAGAGAAAAACAGAGGCATGGAAAGGAGGAGAAGAGGCATGAAGACATGGGGAGCCATTATGAGAATGAGTGTTTCCATTGTTGTGTCTAAGTGTTTCCATCAATTCCAAAGGGGGGTATTGTTGAAAGAATAATTATTGGAAGGATTAATTAATTGTCGAACCTTGAACAAAGTTGCATGTCTAAGTAAAGTAGATTAAATAAAAGATAACAAGATGCATGTTAGTTGCATGTCAAAGAAACTGTAAATAGAAGATATCAAGTTGCATGTAAGTTTCATGCCATCATGAGTTGCATGGAAGTTGCATGTCATTATGTTATTTCTCTTTAAAACACATAGAAGATTCAATTCTAAATCACTTATGAGAATACAAGTTGGAGATATTAGGCAGTGAGTCGAAGAAAAAGAAGTCTGGTGAAGTAAGAAGTTTGTAGGAGTTGAGAGTAGGGAGAAGAGGTTTCATATAGGGATTCCTTGAGTATATCTGTGGGTTTTAGGAGGAAAAGTGTGGACATCCACGGGATGCATTGAGGAAAAGCATGGATACCTACAAGCAGAGAGTGCACAAAGTTACGTACCTATGAGGAAAATTTGTGAATATCAAGGATATAAAACTCAAGTCAGCTATAGGATTGAAGGTATGTCTTCCTGTGTGTTTTAGGGTGAGTATTCTAACAAAATTAGGAACATGTATGTCTCAGTGATTCATAAGCATTTGATTTGGAGAATTCTCTTATGGATCTTGGTATGAGGTGTGTGTGGTTCCAGTGTTGATGAGATATTGATATCAATAGCAACGACAGAAATATTAGATACACCATATTTTTTTTTTATCAGTGACAAAGGTAGTGACAGGTTGGTCTACATTTATATTCCATGGCGGTTGGACGGGGCAAGGAAAGGGGGTTGTAGCCTCCTTTCGGTTGGTGTCGAGAAATTAGGGATTTGGAGCTTCCTTCAGGTTGCAGCCTGTAAATAGGGGGTTGGAGCCTCCTTCTAGTTGTAGCTGGAGAAATAGGAAGTTGTTTCTTCCAATGAATGTACTCTTTGATCAATAAGAAAAGCATTATGTGGGTTTTTCTCGCATTGGGTTTCCATGTAAAATTTTGGTGTATTGTGTTTATGTGATGTTTATGGTGTTGGTGATATTTTGAATGCTCATAATATTCATTGGAGGTTTTATATTGTGATTAAAAGTACCAATTTGATCTTACTCATTCACCCCCCCCCCTCTCAGTATTCCAACAAATATTTCTATGTGAAAATCTTGGAAGATGACCTCTATTGATGAATACATAGAATCACTCATTCATTAGTACAATAAGATCATTCAAATGGGGGATATCAGGAGATCCAAGGCCCATTCTCTTGTAATTTAGTATGATAGCAATAAGAACAAGAAAAAATCAAGGGATCTTGATCACTTAGATGAAGAAAGCATTGAATCCTCTAAGGAGACATTGAACCCCAAGGGAGGAAATTCTAGGAAGGAGAGAACAAAGTGAAGCTACTGTAATACATGGTTTCATCCTCATAGTTATTTTATGGTGAATTTTATTGATCTTATGTAGAAATCACTTCAACAACACAACCTTGTGAATTTCATACCGAACAATGGCAAGAATAAGACTGAAGACAAGCCACCAGAGGATCAAGGTAAGGGTCATGTTTTGAATAATATTTCTTCATCAATTAATAGATGGATCTTAGACTCAGGTTCCTCTAACCATATTTATACCTTAGACTCAAGTGACTTAGGTGACTCCTTATTACCTTGCACTAGACCTCCTATGTTGATGGGAGACAAAACACCTATGAGAGTGTGCAGAGAAGGGAGTGTGGACCTTGATTATGCAAGTTTTCATAATATGTTACATGTTATGAAGCTATCTGTGAATCTCCTCTCTATCTACCGGATTACAACTAAGGTACATTACACACTAAGGTACAACACGCAAGTTGAGTTCACTTCGAATTCGATGATAATTTTAGAGATGTTAGATGGTTCCAGGGTTGTGGTTAAGGAGGTGGATCATCATTCTAGGTTGTATACCTTTTCTCATTTTTTTCATAAATCTGATTATGTTACTCTTATAACACATGTAAATGAAGAAAGTAGAGAAAAATTAGATGACAAGTTCGAGGAAGGCCCCTTGCATGCACTCCAGGAGGAACTAATTGCACCTTTTTCGCCTTTTTCAAAGGAATATCTTTGAGATGATTTTACACATTCTTCGGATAATATTTAAAAATATTATTTAGAAGACCATAAATGGGCTATTGCAGATCCAAATCGCAATCTATGGAGGGGACATCATACTTTATAGGAAATTAGTGAGCCAGTGGGAGAAACTACCAAGTCACAAAGACCTAGTTATCAGTTTTTTGGTACTCCATGAGCACTCACTACTATTGTAAGAATGTATAATGCTCAAGCAGAATCCAGGGGATTCTCACATGATGGGATGGGACAAATTCGAGGAAAAATACATGATATGAAAATCCATCCTTCTTCTTAGTATTTTCATAGTAGACATAGTATGCATTATATTTTGAGGGGGGGTTTTCTTCCCACTGGGTTTTCCCTCTTTACCTCACCTTTGTCATATTATGTTTTGCATAAATTTTTTATACATGAGTACTTAACATGGATAAAATGTTTTAGGACTTATACATCATGCCTACTCCCAGGTTGTGATTCAGGGGGTGTGTTGGAGTAAATGCACAACATTCCACTTTTGGGGAATTCCATTTATAGCAGTGCCATTTATAGCAGGTATAAACATGTGGAATTGACTGGGAAACCAATGTGCATTAAATGTGGATAATTTATCACTTTAGGAAGCACACATTTCCTTTATTATTAATAGAGTCAAACTTATCATTTACCGAATTTAAACTTATCATTTACCACTTAGTGACTCGTGGTATTGACCCATGGTATTGATTAGTTAAGAAATGACTAAATATGATTAGTGCATGCACAAAGAATCTCAACCTTATGCACATTTATCCTTGAAGAGTCTATATATATTTTACTCATGTCAAGAATTAATATACAAGTCAAATTTGAATTGGTTCTTCAACAATATTGTCTTTTTGAGTGTTATTTCATTTTCTCTTCTTTCTTTTTCTTGCAATTTTTCTAGCGTAGTTTTTTATCGCAACTAGATCTTGGCTTGTGCTTAAAATCCTACATAATGGTGCTAAGAGAATATCACTTAACAATCTACAAGAAAAAATAAATTAATATACTAAATAGTGGATATTAAATCCTATATAATACAATCACAAAAACAGACAAAAACTTGTATTTATATAAAGAATTGTCTTTCATACCTTATAATATGTGTCATACATGTGTCTAAAATACCATTTAGTACCCTTCAAGTTGACCAACAAAAAAATAACAAAGAGAAGACTTGTATTTGACTCTTTGTATAGAGGTTTTTGTGCCTTATCAATAAGAGGTACATAATGAATATCATCATAGATCTCATCATGGGTGCATTCTCATCCATGGAAACAAAGTTGTCATGGATCAACTTATTTATCCCTTCATTCTCAATAATATCAGTTTCGTTTTCTTCCATATGATCATCTTCAATTCTATCACCCTCACCATATCTACTACAAATTGCATCATTGTGAATTCCGAGTATAGGAATTTTTCTCTTTGTAATTACAAATAAATAAAGACAATTAGTATCAAAATATCAAAGCATTTAAAACTTAAAAAAAAAATACAAAAAACATGTTTTCAATATATTACCAAGGAGTCATACTCAATCCCCCCTTCCAAGTGCACATGATCTAAGCTATGTCTTCTAGTTGTGGACCTATTAATAGCATCACCCATCATCAATATCAAGAAGTTTGGGATGATTATGAGATGGTTTGTCATGATTATCTATATGCATAAAATAGTTGCATTTATCAAGATCAACACCATGATGGTCAAAGACCTTTCTTCTTTGATTACATTCTCTATATAATCCAATTGGTTGAATGCACCAATGCCCAAGTTTGGGTGATTTGACATTTTTTTCTATTTCATCAAAATATTCAACTCATTCATTAGTATACATTCAAATAATTTCACAAATAGAGATTTCAAATGGTATTTACAAATTTCAATTATGGGTAGATGTTATCCATGATTTTGGTTGTCATACTGATGTAATGATGATGGAGAACTCAAGCTCTTCACTAGAACTCTTTCCTGAGAAAAGTTACCTTTGTCTCTTTCCAGAAATCATATTTTTAAGGAAAGTTCGCAGACTACCTATATACTTGCCTGCGAGGATGCATGATTCTCGCAGGCTGCATTAAGCTGGGGTGCGAGAATTCCACACTGTACCTAACTATCAGGGTGCGAACATCTTCTAAAGAGAGGAAAAAGATAAATTCTCGAACCTTCTAGAAGGGAATCTTCTAGAAGGATGAGTTGGCGTTCGAATGATTATCTAAGTACTGGCTTTCCTGATATCTTGGGATCTTTCCTATCCAAGTAACTAATCCATTTTCTCTTATAAATTGATGGGTTTCTCATGGAAAAGGTTAACAAACAAACTAGCAAGAGAATTATTGGAGAATTAGTGCAAGATTGTATGAAGGACTGATGCTACAGCAGCTAGGAACACCAACAAGGTTATCAAAAGTAGTTGATCTTCTTCATGCATGAGAAAGTGTGTGAGTCAGATCTAGGAGCCATCGAAAGGAGATCTACAACATCAAGGCTTAGGTTGTAAGTCTTACTTTCTATCAATTTAATACAGTAATATGTCCATTTCCCATAAAGCTGATGTCACTTTATTACATAACTCCTTGATCATATGTATAGATTAGCTATTGAATATATTGAATTGTCTTCACTTCGATTGGTTTGTACTATTGTGATCTTGACGGTACAAGAGCATGGGAGCGAAGCTGGACAACAGAGACCCAAAAAAGCGATCACAAGGTATGTTCATGATTCTTCCCTCCTAGTCCATTCATTAGTCTAAATCTAGGGAAAGAGTATTATTCTATCTTGCTTTGTTCTAGATCTGGGTGGATCTAGGGAGATCGGTTTGTGTCCGCACTTACAGATTAATCCTGAAACAAAATTGGCGACTCCACTGGGGAACGATCCCAATTTTTTGGTGGCTTTTTTGTATTTTATGTGGCTATTTGCTCCAGTTTCATTTTTCTCTTGTTTTGTCAGTCTCTGAGTCCTTAGGATATCCTGAGAGACCTTCTGGGTCTAGAAGCCTGTTTGAATTTTACTCCATTCTTAAAAAAAAATTTCATCTTCAGGAGTTCTCGCACTGTGTTTAACTACAGCCTGCGAGAACCAGTCAGGTTAGCACCCTGCACATAAGGTTCAGTGCAAACACCTCGCACCTTGCTACAAGGTTGCCTGCGGGAATCTTAGCTTCTCGCACTGTGTACCACTGCTTGCCTGCGAGCAATAGTTTTGAAAATTTTGAAATTGAGTCTTGACTGATCAGATCAGTTGATTCACCTCTGATGGGCTTATTGGATCATTGATTGATATAGCTCTTGCTTTAGTTTACATGCTTGAACAGTTTTGGGGTTTCAAGGTTTTTCTTGTCCTTTGTAGCTTGACTTTCTTTTCTTGACTCTTATTGGCAAATTCATTCTCTCTGCTTTCAAGAGCTAAGTGTGTCTAATTGGTTGAGAACCAGTGATTGGTTGAGAGTTAAGTGCTTGGTTTTTCTCATTTGCTTATGGTTTGAAAAGTCATTTTTCACTTTGCATTGAGAAGACTAATTGGTTTGCTCTTTGTTTTTGCTTTCATTGAAAGAGTTGATTGGGTTGTTCTTTGCTTGTTCATTGATTTGATTTTTTGTATCCTCATAGACATAATGAGAGTTTCTTCTTGGAAAGTGAACAACAAGTTTTCTTTCAAGAAATTGTTTTTTGTCTTTTAGAAAACATTGAAAAATCAAATTTTAGATATTGTTGAAGTATTGAAAAAGACACATAGAGAATTTTTCATTTGATTACTGATTGTTTGCATAGACATTTGAAAGGAAATTGTGCGTTATAGTTTGGTTGATTTGGAAAACTTTCTCTCTCTCCCATACATAAGATTCATTGAACGAAAGTGTTATTTCTCATTTTCATTCTTGCATTGTTTGGGTGAGAGTTGTACAACATCAGTTTCACTTCCGTTGCCTTTGTGTAAACAACAGCTCTTAAAAAACATTGCGTAATCTTAAAATGTATCTAGTAACTCTTTTCTAGGGCTCTTTTACACCAACATTTAGTTAGGCTAGTGCTTTGGAGTAGGAAGAGAGACACACTCTCCAAAAGCTCAAAACACACAATAGCATCTTGAGTT
>ML791559.1:120908-131370 GCA_009831015.1 Picea engelmannii | reverse complement strand
TTCACGAGTACACCTAGTTTTCCATGTTTCAGGCTTAAAGAAGGTTATAGGTGACAAGATCCCAGTTCAAACTATATTGCCAGAACTCGACGAGGAAGGAAAAATCATATTGGATCCTGAAGCCATCACTGACACAAGAATTCGCCAGCTGAAGAATAGATCCATTTCAGAGTATCTCATTAAATGGAGGAAACTACCGGCTGGAGATTACACTTGGGAAGATGATTCTTTTATATAGAAGCATCTAGATTTACTCAAGCGTTGCAGACAACACTTGTCTCAAGGGGAGGGGCATGTTAAGCCCTAAATATTGGCTCATTACCCCTTAATTGGGGCATATTATATTAGTAATGTTATTTGATTTATGTCGGCTTTAGTCCATTAGTTGTAATTATACCTCCTAGTCTCCTATATATACTAAGGAGACATTTTCATTTGGAATCATATTGTAATTGAACATTTATGTGGGCATAAGGAGGTTTCCCCCTCAAAGAGGATTATTATCTGAATTTATCTCTTTTTCAAGTCGTTGAGTACTTATTTAGAGGTTTTTCTATGCTATATTGATATTTGGTTCCTAACAATTTCATTTTATTTTTTAAGTTTCATTCCAGAAATCATTAAAAGATAGATATTTTATTTTAATAAGTTACACTATCTCTAGTGTTTATTTTCAATGGATTTATGATTGACATGAATAAACTCTATATCCATAATATTGTCCTAAATAACTAGGCAAGCACCCTAGCTAGGTACCTCAATGACTCAAAAAATGGATATATTTCCATAGGGACATTTGATGTTTAACCTTGTATCTATATTTGTTTTGATGTAGCAGAGAATCCTTTACCCTTATATTGATCTGGATTTAGGAGCGAAACAAAATAATTAACAAAATGAATACAATAAACACATAGATATTAAGAACAACACAAATATCAAGTGAACAATATCTTCTATTGAATAAATGAAATAGGTTGAAACTGTAAAACTACAGAACTGAAACACTTTCTCGAATGGTGGTAGTTATCGCTGAGAATAGATGTGATTTTTATGTGCATCTGTCTAAGAAGAATTATTACAATGAGGCTCCAGAGGCCTTTTTTATATTACTCATGAATGCCAAAACCCTAGACATCCAAAAACCTAACCCTAGGAGGTGAAATGCCAAAAGTCATGTGGGCCTCTATGGGTAAGTTGGTACCTCAACTTCTCGAGGTTGTAACTTTTTCATACGACCTCCAACTTAGGAGCGTGATAGCCTGTTGGAAAGTTCTTTTAGAGAACTACACATTACGCCATCAATATCTGACTTTGTATACATTTTGACTATGGAAAGAAAAAAAAACATTGTTTAGACCTCCAAAACGGCCCTGGAAGTACAACAAGATGTGTTGACATGAAAACGTACAAAATAATCCAATTGGATTAGGTGAGAGGCCACCAATATCCACCTAGAATATGTGTAGGGATTTAGACAACCCTAGAAGTGTAGAATCCACAATTACAAAGAAGTACAGAAGAACATGTTGAACTAAAAATGGACAAGATGAGCTAGTTGGAACAGGTGTGTGGCCACTAATATCCACTTGGATAAATCCTCCCACCTTAGGGAGAAATGGTCTCCATTGCGTTGAGTTCCCCCATCATGTGAGGAAAATTCTATTAGATTTGGCCCAGGTGAGCCACTTTCCTTGGTGTAGGAGCTTCCATGCCTTGACAACCCGATAATGTTGGATCCTCTGTTGGTGAGTGTCCTTGACTTGTATGTCCATTATCTAATCAATGGATGATTGTTCCATGTAGTTAGGGTTGAGATCTATTGGTGTCAATTTTTCTGCGGTCTCTGAGGTGTCCAATAATGATGGAAAATATGGCTAAAGGAGGTCCACATTAAACACTGGGTGCAGGCCAAGGAAGGGTGGAGTGTTGAGCTCAAACGCATTGCTACCCACAACCTTGGTGATAGTGTAAGGCCCATAGCGAAGTGGGAGGAGATTCTGATGGGGCCTTGTGAGATGCTCCTTCTACAAATGTAACCAGACTTTGTCTCCAACCTGAAACTAGTGCGATACCCTGTGTTGATCATGGCATTGCTTGTACTTAGCATTGGATTTCTACAAAATCTCCTGTACCTGTTGGCGGATGTGTTGAATCCGCTCAATGAATCTAGTGGCTTTTTGGTCTCAGACTGAACATGGGAAGAGTATATCTGTGTGGTGGAAAGAGGTAGTGCAACATCAATGGGACCCAAGTGTTGGAATCCCAACCCCACCTGAAATGGGATATGGTCGGTGGAGCTATGGAGAGCCCTATTGTAACTGTGTTGAACATATGGGAGACTCTCATCCCATGTATGTAGATGCTTAGAATTGTATATGTGGAGGATGTGCATAATCATCTGATTGACGACCTCTTTTTGGTCATCTGTTTGGGGGTGGAAAGCGGTGGATTTAGTGAGCTTGGTGTCCAATAATGACCAGAGACTCGACCAAAATGTGTTTATGAACCTGCAATCCTGGTTGGAGATGATGGTCTGTGGTATCCCAAAATGTACCCACACTCGTTCGAAGAAGAGCTTGGAAGTATCTGCCACTGTGATATTCTTTTTGCAAGCTGTGAGGATGGCCATCTTCGAAAACTGATCAATGACCACAGATACGTAGTCATTTCCTTGAATGGTGGACGAAAGGACATACATGTAATCCATTGAGATGGATTCCAAAGGCTTATTGGGAGTAGGAAGAGGGGTGTATAATCCTTTCTTATTGATGGTTTGCTTGGCAATGGCACATGCAGTGAAATATCTGATCTACTTGTTGTTGTCTTGTCAAAGTTTTGGCCAATGAAAATGTTTATAAAGAACGACCACAATTTTATCCACGCTAAAATGTCTCGCCATCCGACTGTAGTAGGATTCATAAATAATATTTTCACGCTCACTTGTAGGAACACAGAGATGACCCAGATGGAATAATAGTCCATCCTGAATGTAAAAATCGGTGAGAATCGCACCTATACCCAAGAGTTGATAGGTGGTGGAAAAGTTTGGATCTTGTTGATAAAGTTGGGGCCACTCAGATACCTCATGTCCACAGGA
Source organism: Picea engelmannii (assembly GCA_009831015.1). Lineage (NCBI taxonomy): Eukaryota > Viridiplantae > Streptophyta > Pinopsida > Pinales > Pinaceae > Picea > Picea engelmannii. Next base: position 128,270 of record ML791559.1, on the reverse strand, counting down.
ATGAAGCGCAGTGGTGAGTGTAGCCACGGGAGGTCAACTGAGGCCGTCAATGACACAATTTGAGATCCTTGTCTTATACTTGATGTTGAGATGGAAATATTGTAGGTAGGTGGACCACTTATGATGGAAGTCGTTCTGTAATTTCCCCTGTGTATGGATGAACTACAGAGGATTGCGATCAGTGTGGATGATCGTCTCCTTTCCCAAAATGTAATGTTTTCATTGACGACAGGCTTGTACAATGGAATACATTTCCTTGTCATAGGTGGGGTATTTCCATATAGTATCTGAGAGTGTCTCACTATGGTATGCCATCGAATGACCATGATGAGTGAGAACTGTGCCTACATCATAGTCATATGCATCAGTCTTAATCTCGAACAATTGTTGCAGATCGGGCAAGGAGAGTACTAGAGATGAGCACAAGCGATGCTTCATATCATGCTCATTGTTATTCCTTCCCCCATACAAACTTTGGCCTGCCACCACCCTTGGTCACATGGCTGAGGGACCATGCGATATGGGAGAATCCAAAAACAAATCGTCGGTAGAAGTTGGCCAATCCCAGGAAGCTATGAAGCTCGGTTAGTGTGGTTAGCACTGGCCAGTCATGGATGACTTGGATATTAACTGAATCAACATGTAACCCATGCTCATCAAAAATTTATCCCAAGGATTGGACCGTGTTCATGCCAAAAGAGCATTTTTCCAAATTGGAATATAACATGTGCTGCCACAAAGTGCTCAAAACCTATTGAATATGTCACATTTTCTCCTCCCAAGTTCTGTTGAAGATGAGGATGTCATCCAAATATACCACCAAAAAAGAGTTGGTGAAGGGTCTCAATATATCATCCATCAACCTCATGAAAGTGGCTAGTGCATTTGTTAATCCAAAGGGCATGACCAGCCATTCGAAGATACCTTATTTAGATTTGAAGGATGTATTCCATACATCAGTTGGTTCAATGGGAACCTGGTGGTATCCAGACTTTAAGTCAATCTTGTTGAATAAATTTTCCCCCTTGATTTGGTCAAGAAGGTCATCAATCCTGGGAAATGGGTACCGGTTCCTGACTGTGATTTTGTTTAAGTCTCTGTAATCAATGCAGAGTCACCAAGTCCCATCCTTCTTCCGCACTAGTACAATCATGCTTCCACAAGGTGAGGATTTGGGTTTGATGTGCCCCTTTTTTAAAAGATCTTGGATCTGATGCCTAATTTCATCATTTTCTATCAACGAGTGATAATAGAATGGTCCATTAGGTAGAGTTTCACCGGGGTTCATATCAATTTGATGCTTGACTTGGTAGTGCGTTGGTACCCTCGTGGATGAGGAGAATATGTCTCTGTATTCTTCCATGATCTCGTCCACTTTCTTCTGCTGCAAAGAGAGGCTTTGTGTAGAGGCCATGGATGTGGCGGAGACCTTCTGCTTACTATGAGCATGAATCACAAAGAAGAAGAACTTCCTGGTCTGTGAAATGACCTTGTTGCATTGCTTAGCAGGGATTAAAGAAATAGTTGTAGGCGGCGCTACCTCTGGTATCATGTACAATTTTCTACCCAAAGTAATAATAACACTACGGGTTCTAGACTAATACACAAATGACGCTTCCAAAAATATGGTTGTCCTAAAAGAACATCACAAACTTCAAGGGGAGAAATATCACACAATACCTCATATTTGAAAGGCTTGATGTCATAGGGTAGACGACATTGTTGGTTAACACAAAAATCTCTTCCCTTGCGAATCTAACCGATGGTGTAGGGTTGCGGGTGTAGTGTTGTTGGCAGGTCTAGATGCTTGATGACCTCTTCTAAAATCAGTTACTTCTGACTATCACTATTGATAATGAAATGAAGTGGATCCCCCTTTACCCACATATGTGAGTGAAAGAGGCTTTCCCCTTCCTCTGGTTCTTCTAGTTCACTTGGATAGACTTTGGTGGTAGCAACAGTGGCACTGGGTTCAAAATTGATAATATTATTCCCTCCTTCAGGATTTGATTCGGAATCAGAATCATCCTTTGACTCGAAATCCTTCAGATCGACCACGAGTGACTGCTTGGAGCGACATTCTTCAATGTTTTTCCAATGGATTTTATGGTACTCACACCATTTTCTCATGTCCTTCTTTGTCTTCTCATTTCCCTTCTTGTGTTGTGGCTTGGACTAGTTGTCTTGAGAGTGGAAATATTTTCTTTGTCCCTTTCTATGTGGGTTGGTGTCTCCTTTTCCCTGCTTTGACTGTGAGGAGTTTGTAGATCCAAACTCTCGCCTCTTCTTCTTAAATTTCTGCTCGATCTTGACAGTGTATCTATAAGTTGTAACCAATGAGGTGATGTCCAGAAAATCCATTTCTAGTTGAATGTATCTATGAAAACAACCGTGGTATTTTAGCACTAGATGTCACTCAGATTATATGATACCCAATTTTGTGTGTAGGGTATGGAAAATATTGGTGAAATCTGGTACCGTCTAGTCCCTTTCTTGATGCAGGGTGGCCCGTCTGGTGTACTGGTCCTCGTAGCTTCCAAAAGGGTAGTATTTTTATTTAATGGAATCCAAAAAGGAATACCATCTAGGGGAAACACAAATATTGAAGATTCCTATATGGCCCTTTACTCACAGTAAGTGTCCCACCGGTCCTTAACATTGGGGATGACCTTGAGGAGTGCAAAGTAATATTTTCCCTATCGAAAAAATTGTGGACCAAAAAATACCCTTCGAGCAGATTCAACCATTTATCTACAACATCCACATCTATCAATCCTTCAAATAATGGAATATCAAAATTTACCTGTACCTTGAAGGGGGTTGAATGGTCGCTTAATGAAGATGCTTCTCATGTAGGTAGTCACCGAAGGATCTGCACAAAGTTTTCCATCATTTCGTTCCTTTGTCATGCAAGGGCTTCCTCAAGAATTTTTTTAAAAGGATCTCCTGCTCCATCATATTTCTTTTCGTCTCCCATGGGTTGTTTTCAGGCTCAATGCAGTCGATCTTGCAATGGCTCAATTGGTTCGAGTCCCAACTTATTTTACCCAGATCTTGTCGGGGACATGCACGACAATAAATAAATTAAGAGGAGACTGCTATAATACCACTGATGTAGATTAGGAGCGGAATGAACTGATTAATAGACTGAATACAATAAACATGAAGACATGAAGAAAAACACAGATACCCAGTGAACAATATCTTCTATTGAATAAATGAAATAGGCTGAAATTGTAAAACTGTAGAATTGAAACACTTGCTTGAATGGTGGTAGTTATCTCTAAAAAGAGATGTGGTTGCTACAAGAATTTTTCTGAGAAGAATGATTACAATGAAGCTCCAGAGGCCTTTTTGATAGTACTCATGAATTTCAAAACCCTAGACATCCAAAAACCTAACCCTAGGAGGTGAAATGCCAAAAGTCATGTGGGCCCCTATGGGTAAGTTGGTACCTCAACTTCCCGGGGTCGTAAATTTTTCATACGAACTTTGTTTTAGGCGCGTGATATCCTGTTGGAAATTTATTTCAGAGAAATACACATTACACCATCAAACTCTAACTCTGTCTACAGTTTGACTGTGGCAAGCCAAAAAAACATTGTTTAGGCCTCCAAAATGGCCCTGGAAGTACAACAAGATGTGTTGACATGAAAACATATGAAATAAGCTAGTTGGATTAGGTGAGAGGCCACCAGTATCCACTTGTAATATGTGTAGGTCTTCAGACAACCCCAGAAGTGTAGAACCCACAAATACAAATAAGTAAAAAATAATGTGTTGAACTAAAAACAAACAAGAGGATCCAGTTGGAATAGGTGGGTGGCCACCAATATCCACCTGGATCATATACCTAATCAGAACACAGTATAATAAAATTAGATGATAATTTCATGATTTAACAGTCCCACACTTAGTAGACAAGGAAGGGATCTAGTGTGAATACAACTCAACATGGATGGTTTCCCAGATAGTTCAAGAGTTTGTGAATCTTGGGAATTATACTCTTACGAGGGTCATGAGACAACCTTATGGAGCATTGTGGATGTATCTTAATATGGATGGTTGTCCAATAATTCAAGAGATTCATAATTTGGGAGTTTGGGGAATTAGAATTTGTGAAATCGATAATTCATCTTGGGAGATACACCTTTACAAGGGTTACAAGGTAGCTTTATGGAGCTCTACATCATCCAAGAACTGATTTCAAAGAAGAACATTTTGAATAATGTTTGGTTCTATTGTTTTAGTTTTCAATTGGTGTGTTTTATCTCCAATCAGTATGTTTTTCTTTCAATATTGTAAGCCTTAAGAAAGGGTGTTAGGATATAAGGCTTACATTTGTAATGAAGTCACTTTATGACTTTAGGATATGTTGAAGTTCACTTTTTGTGTAATGATTCTATCCCACATTCATAAGTGGAAATGATTTACTTAGTGAACAATGATATATAAGGAGGTTAAATCCAATGTAATAAATGCACCGATTATTCATTGATAATACAAATTACATGTTAGACAAAAAACAAATTCCTTACATGTCACTTCAGTGACATTCTAATATGAAATGTTGATTAATCGACATTTGTCGAGGTAAAAACAAAATAAAGGACAAATTTTAACCTATTTTGATTGATTTCACATTAAAAGTGGTTTTTTTCAACAAAATTTGATTAAAATGTCATACTTCAACTCCAAATATACTAGTGTCTCTATTGGGGAACAAAGGAATAAATTTTGTGGCAATTCAAGGACCTATAGATAGTAGCATGGATTTTGTATTATATTTCTAAGGCTTGTTTTCCTCTTTCTTATGGCAACGCCATTAGGGCTTCAAAATTTTCATTTTTTTTTTTTTCAAATTCAAATTTCTAGAGAAATGAAAAGTTATTTGAGAACCTATATTGTTAGGGACCTAACCTCCCCAACCCATCATGAAGTTAGAATAATATATTTTCCATATAATAAAGGTCGACATTAGTTAATAAGGCCTATTTAATAAATGTGAACAAGTCAATGTAAGAATACCTAATAGAAGCTTCCACTTCCAGAAAGATCTTCCTATAGAATGTTCTTTAAATATAGAATTAGTATAAATAAGAGTAGGAGGCATGAGAAATATTTGTCTTGAGAATTATTGTAATAGTGTGATGCTCTGTTGGAGGTTTCCCCCTCGAAGAGGCAACTGAACATTGTTTTCTATCAATAAAGGTATCATTTTTGGTATTGTGGTTCTCTACATTTTGTTGTTCCACTGGTATTTTATGCAGTATTTCTATTTTCTACTTAGTATAATAGATATGGTACCTAAAAAGTGGTATCAAAGCACTTTCCTCTATGAAAACTATGGGAATTGTTTTTCCAGGGTAGAGACATGTACTGCCAATGTCTTTAAAGCACAAATATTTGTTGTTTAATGGGTAAAACTACAGTGGGGGAGACTACACACAATAAATATAGACAGTTTCATGGAGTTTTCTAGAAACCAATGTTTCACCTTGTTGAAAACCTATGTAACACATGTTGGTACCCTTCGAGTAGTACCGCATCAGAAAGAATCTATACGCAACCATCACTTCCATGTACTGTCAGGTATATTGGGAGTCCCCTAGGTCTCCTAAAACCGACTCTATGTTAGTCGATCGACCGCTTAACTCCTATAGTGAAAATAATAACATCGCTTGGGAAGATACTCTCTAGTAATTGGGTAATAAGGTAGTACGGCTAAGGGTACAATCGATCCTCCCTAGTTGGTTCCCTAATTTATTGGGTTGAGTACTATTGTTCGAACCTGCATGTATATCAAAGAGTTATAGCACATGGAAAACCATTTTTTGTAGGAACCCTGTAAACTCTAACCCCTCAGAAAGAAATAGAACAAAAACAAAATTAGTGGTCCCGCTGGCACCCTTGTTTAGGACATATCCCATTGGATTCCTCTCTTCGCCTTGATTGCAGTGGTACCTATCATTTTTAAGCCTTTTTTGTTTCAGTGGATTGACCCCCTTTCCTAAAAGCCTTATCTAGGACCTATCCCATTGGATTCTCCTTTTCTCCCCGATCACAATGGCATCTATCACTTGTTAGCCTTTTTTTTTCATGGACCCACCCACCCTTTCTGACACACTTATATCCCACCTATTCCATTGAATTCCTCTCTTTTCCTTGATTGTATTGGTACCCTTCACTAGTAACCCCTTTCTATGTGGACACACCCGCCCCATTCCTGCGTTTCACTTTCACCATGGCACACACTTGCAACCAAGAACTTGAAACTCGCCTCAATTCCACTCTAGATGCCAAAATGGAAGTCATGAAATAAAACATGAAGCAGGACATGATAGACATGCAACATGCCATGAAGAAGGACATAATTGACCACCTTGACAGTCAGCTTGAGTCCTTTGTTTCCCAACTCATGGAAAAATTGAATATTCTCGGAGGCCTTTCCTCATCTGAAAAACCTTTTAACCTAGAATGTGTTGCTTCCTCTAATTCCCAGACTTTTCAGTCCAACCCCCTTCATCATGATATAGGTCTTCTACGAATGGAATTGAACAAACTTTATGGCTCAAATCCCACTGGTTGGGTCACTCAAATGGAGCATTACTTCTCCTTGCATGGAATCACTGATGACTTGGCCAAACTTTGTTACGATGTCCTCTATCTATATCCTGAATGTGGGTAACGGTGGCAATGGAGAAAAAAATCACACCAACTGTATGTTGCTTCAACACAATTTGTGGCCAAACTTTATGAGTTCTTTGACACCGACACACACTGCCTGGGCCATTTGACCAAGTTGAAGCAGTCTAGTATAGTGGAATACTTTATTGTTGCATATGAGCAATTGACTTTCAGAACAGAGGGAATGTTTGATGCCCTCTTCTGGGAATGCTTTATTATTTTCCTAAAACATGACATTAGAGACCAGGTCCTCATGGCTCACCCACATAAGTGGTTGGAAGTTACTCAACATGCCAAAGACGCATAACGGGTTATTTTTCCCAAAAACAAAAAAATTATTTTCTTCCTTTCCCTCGACCTACCAGTCTTGCCCCTTATGCTACTCCTCTCAAGATCCATATATTAACTCATGTTTGTATTGGTTGAATGCCAAATCAAGGGCCTTTTCTATAATTGTGATGAAAAATATTTTCCAGGGCACAAGTGTAATGACCCCTCTGTTGTGACAATGAAAAGTGATGTATATATATATATATATATATGCATTAGATTAAGGAATTGACACATCATCACTTTAGATAACATCATATAATCAACAAGTATCTTAAAAATAGCGACGCATAATCAATGCATAAACATATATATATATATATATAAACATATATATATATACAT
>ML791559.1:83346-102753 GCA_009831015.1 Picea engelmannii | reverse complement strand
AGTTCTGGTGGTTACAAAATTTTAGAATATATGCACCTCCTCTACCTCCTCCTCTTCTCCCAGTCCAAAAGGAATTAACTTGTTGTTCATTGGATTCTTCTGCCTCTTGAGATTGATCTTGATGTTTAATTTCCTCTTATTCTTCTTATTTAGGTTCAACTTTATTTTCATTTGAACAATACTAGAAAGCTTGGACAATATCTTCCATATTAATACCATCTAAAGCTGATGAATTGGTTTTGTTGGTGGGGGGATTGTTTTTATCTTTCTTTGGTTGGAACTTGAAAAAATTCTTAGGATTCGAAGGTCCTTCTCTCGTTTTTTTTTTTAGATCAATTATTTCATTGGACATTTTTTTTTTAACAATCCTATAAAGGGCTTCCATATCCATATAATCTATGTCCTTTTTCTATTTTGAGGTTTTAGTTGCAGTAGACTTAGTTTTGGGATTAGTTTTATCCTTTGAATATTTAGCTCCAGGGTTTCCTTTCAAACTCAACATGTTCTTTTCAATTTTAATGGATTCTTTAAAAGTTGCCTCGAGGGTAGTGTTTTTAGAATTCTTGAAAAAAATTTCCATAGACATGAGAAGGGATGAAGTATAAAATTAAATGGTAACATCTTCAGCAGGTTTCGAAGCTTGAGGGATTCATTTTAATAAGGTAAGGAAACGTTAATTAAAATCTCTGATTTTTTCTTTAGACTCCATTTTAATCCTTGAGAGGTCTAAGAGTAAAGTTGTTGGGGTTTTTTGTTCCCCAAAATTTTCAAGAAAAATGGTCTCAAAATCTCTCCAACTAGTGATAGAATCTTCTTCCAAAGAAAAGAACCGCGTTGAAGCATTGTTCTCAAAAGTATGAGGGCACAACCTATAGACAATGTCTTCGTGCTAGATGTTTTGGAGTCTCACTGCCAATTAGAATTTATTGATATGATATTTAGCTAAGTCTTTTTTATATGGGTCGAACTTGGGCAAGAATTTCTCGGGATGTTTTGGCATATCATGAATTTTCCTAGGTACTACAATTTCATCCAAGACTAACAAAGGTTGATAAGGTGGGGGGTTTTGGTTATTTCCAAACATGATATGAGGGTTGTACATAACTAGTTGTAGGTTTTATTTTCCTTCCAATTTAATTTTAGGATCTTCTTCCTCTGATATTTCTTCGGGATCACTTGTTGAAGTTAGAGGTGGGGATACGATAGGAGAGGGAGGTATACCACCACCACCAGAAAGAAACATTTTCTCTAATTCAAAATCAAATTATTCTTAAACATCTTGCAGAGCTTAGGACAAATGGTATTCAGGAGTTCCAATGGTTGGGTTTTCCTTAGAGATATAAGGATTTTCAAAGAAAGGATCAGCGGTTGAAAGCCTCGCTTGACTATGACATATAGAATAGTCAATTGGTAGATGGTTGGTCTGCCTGGTCCACTGCCTCATGACTATGCATTCACGAGATTCTCTAATGATAGTTTCAGGTTCTCCCTTGGTAAAGGTATGATGGGGTGGGGTTATAGACTTGGAACAAGAAGGACCTCGTTGAATGGATACCTGGGCAGGAGTATTCATTGAATAAAACAAAGAATGTGAATCTTTCTCATGATGAATTTGCTGAGAACTACTAGTGTGGGTTGTGTTAGTGAACGAAATAGAACAAGTAGAATTTTATGTTTTCTTTGCAACCATTCAATTCGATGGCTCTCCTTCTAGTGTCGTTTCTATTGACATGTCAAAATGGCTTGTCAATCAAGTAAGGTATAATTTCTAATGGCAAGTACCAATTAGACTCACTCTAATTTGGGATATCATTTCCGACCATAATATTAGCAGGGTTACCACTATAATCTATTATCTAAATATGAATTTGAGAACCGAAGGTTCTCAGATGAATTAAAATATAAAACTAAACTAATGAATTTTATCTAATACTATACTAAGATGCAATTCTAATCTAAACTAAACTATCCCGATCAGGAGCAAACTGCTTGAATGAGTACAGTGAAAAATAATACTACTTGCATAAGAATCAATTCATTAAAACAAGGAGTATGTTAAAGTGATAATATAAAAAGAAGGAAACAATAAGTTATTTCGCCTACTTATTATATCATTGTTGTATTCACAAAGAAATTATGGTAATATGAGCATACCGAGCATGGAAAGGAAGAAATTCACAAAGCCATAATCCACACATTCATAAAGAAACACATACAATAAGAATAATCTCAATTGCACATATTTGTTACCAAAATTACATAGATGTATCTTGTTCTATTCCTCATACAGTAAAAGTATTGTTCTGACTCATACATCCAAAATCCCCTTCTTAATTAAAGTCTACCTTTTTTTATAAAATAAGAGTGATTGTTTACATTCTAAATCTTCCTTTTGACATAGGACAGTTAAGGTATACCTCTTCGTATTCCTATTTGGGTGGCCAACGAGAAATTATAGAATACAAAATGGATCAATTACAAAATTTCTATAATGACGACAATCGCATTATCTCTTCTAGCTTTTCCGAGTGCATCTTTTCCAAGTCAAGCTCCCCATCATAGATCTTGGTTGAAACTTCAAGTTTCAATTCAAGTGTTGTCTTCTTTATGAATTTATAGGTCATCATGATTAGCTTATTATGTTTCAGCAAATATTCATATATAACCTCTTTGTTTACTTCTGTCAGTTGTTCTATGTTTGCTTGACTATTTTCCCTTTGTTCTTCTACCTTGGCTATTCTTATCTTGGTAGGTGTTTCTTCATCAATGGGTGGAGTTAACATCATTCCCAATTCTTCAAGAAGTTCATCATAATTGTTCCATAGCCTTTTACATGCCTTTGTTGTTGTCTCCTAAATAACTTGAATCTCTTGCAATAAGGGCTTTAATGTATCAAAGAAAACTTGATCCTTCATCTTCTTCCTTGCAGAGTATAGTGGTAGAGTGTCAGGAGGATTGTAACTTGTACGACCTTTTCAATCTCCTGCAATAAGGGCTTTAATGTATCAAAGAAAACTTGATCCTTCATCTTCTTCCTTGCAGAGTATAGTGGTAGAGTGTCAGGAGGGTTGTAACTTGTATGACCTTTTCAATCTCCTACTTTTGGAGTTTCTCCTTCTCTTCAATTGTTTTGAAGAGTTTTGCAGAGATGTTATCCTTTTTCTCTTTTATCTCGTTTTCAAGCTCAGTTATTTTAGCTCGTGCAGTGCTAAGTGTTGTAGAAAATTTAAAGACATGCATTGAATTTTATCTTGCAAATGCATGGAGTGTAGATGTTTATTGTATGGCATTCTCTCCGGGGTATCTCCCTACCTTCCATTAAAACATTCTCTTTGTGGATGATTGGGTGTTAGTCGCTTCTCCTCTTTTCCTTTTGTGTGACCTTTTCTCAATGCCTCTAGTTTTATTATTGTAGTAGTAATCCCATACAACTACAACAACATCATCTAAATTGAGCACTTGAGAGGAGAAAGTTTCATTACCTGGGATAGCCATGAAAGGGGTGCACTACTGGGGTTGAATTTTCACTATTCCCACATTTGGATTTGATGGGATCTTCTGAGTTTCATCTAATTTTTTTTGTTTTTTCCATTATGCTTCTTCATCTTCTTTCTTCTTTGTTTCAGCTTCAGTTACCAATTTTTCCCTTTCTCTATTATGTGCCTCTGCTTAATTTTCTAATGTTTTACCTTCCTCCTCGGATTTCGTCTTTTGAATAGCATCTCGCGGGGCCTTTATCGCATATTATTTCTTTTTCCTATTTTCCTCAGCAAGCCTTTTTAGTGCTTCCTCTTTATTCTTCTTTTCATCTGCCTTAGAGGTTTTATTTAGTTTAGATTTGTGTTTCCCTTTTCCATCTTGTGCTTTCTAGTATTCTTCCTCATCCCTAATTCTCTTTTTTTCCAACTCTTCTTCCTTTTTTATCTTTTCTTGTTCTTTGGTTTGCCTATGTTCATCTAACCACCATTCTTCCATTACTTTAGTAGGATCTTTATTATCCTCGGTGAATCCCTTTAGGAATGTTTCATTGAGAGAGATTATAGGTCTAGGTAGGTGGTATCTGACAACAACATCCTCGGGCCTCAATAACGTTATCTTCCTCCCAGGTTTTCTTATGATATTGGAAGTGCTTGGGTCGAACTATTTGAAACACCAATGGGTTGCTTCATTGTAAGGAAATAATGTGGGATGAGCGACTATGAGGTGAATACCACTTTTCTGTATATTTTGATATACTCCCACATCCTCGCTATCAGAGGTGAAGTTTGAAATGTTGAAGATTTGGTATATCTCATCGTACCTAGGGCAATTGTCTTCTCCAGTGTGATAAGAATTTTTTTTCAGTAGGATCTCTCCTAGGTTGGTTGAAGCTTCAAGCGTGGAGACCGGAGCAGGAGCTACAACGTTCCTAGATTTTCTTACGTTTGAACGAGTCATGATGTTCTTTTCGTATCATGCACATAGCATAAAAAATACATCAATTCTATGGATAAGCATAATAGTAAAATAACATAATATATCTAAACAAAAATACACCTATAATTTTTCAACTGGAAATGAAAAGTACAGTATCCTCTCAGCCAAATAGCACAGAACATAGTGTCATAGCAAAATTACGGGGAAACATAATACATCAAAAATAGATTTGGATTCATTATCAAGGTATTGAATTACTCTAACCCTCAAATTTAATGATCTATGCACGATAAGAAATTTACTTGCCAAAACATCACCTCACCGTTAATATGATTTGAAGGTACAAATCAACTATATCCTTGTATCGGAGGCACGAATCCTAGCATTCAGAATTGCAAATTTCAAAGTTTTGTTGAAGATTTTTCATCAATGGAGAAACAAAGTCATGAAGTTTATTGATTTTGAGTAAAAGGAATCGAGGAATATTCTAGGTCAATCTCATGGAAGTATGTCGATACTACTACACATGACATGAGTCGCTTCATTCCTCTATATGTTATCAGAACATCCCATTCGAAGGATAAAGCTATTCAGAATTGTAACAACATTGATGGTGAGTTGTCTGATGGGAAAGGTCAAAGGGGTTTTTCATTGGACTCGATGGTTGTTGTCCCATTGCTTCTCCAAGGGAAAAGGTATCGAAGAATATTCTATCCTCAATAAATGTGCTAAGAAAAAAGTCTCATCCGTGAACAAGTTAAAAGCATGTAAACAATGAATCAATTGACCAATTGGCATGGGACGCATGTTATGGTGGTTTGTAATAGGAGGCCATACTTGTATCAAAATCCCAGGATTCTAATGACCAATGATCAGTTGCCATGCAAGCCAATATGAACACTTTCAGGTTCACTATGAATGTAGAGAATTAGAGGGAGGAGGCTTTCAGAGTTAAAAAATTATATATATGAAATGGGATTCTGATGGAATCAATTCTGAAAAATCTATTTCAGATATGGATATTATATAGGTTCGTTCAGAATGTTAATTAAATTGAATTTGTATCCTACTTCGGAGAACCTCTTCCGAATGACCAATTCAGCGGGCCTTCATACATTCTGAGATGTGAAGTTAATGCAGACTTATCCTATGGTTGTGTGCTACAAGTCACGATGGTTCTGGATAATGAGGATGAATATGTAGTAAGGTATAATACTTGATCATGTCAAGTGTGTATCAAAAGGTAAACGAATGAACCATTTTACCAGAATAATAGCCTCCAAAATTAATATCAAATCAATATAGTAGTGACATTATTTCGTAAAATATTCCAAAGGGGTACCCATTGAAACTCTCTTATTTTAAAGGAATTTTAGTGGGTAATTGTGTCAACACAACAGTAGGGAAAACATTAACTCAATTTAGAAATTAGAAAGGGAAGATGGTTCATGGGAAACAAATTTCAAGGATATAGTAGTAGAAATGGCAGATTTCTTTTCATATCTTTTGAAAGAGGACTCTCGAGCCACCATAGATTTTTTTTCAATGCTAAGGAAAATCAAGATTTAATGGAGGAAGTTTTGAAATAATAATTTATTATGATTCCTTAGAGTTTATAGAAATACAAAGGTCCTAGTCCAAATGGCCTTCATGTGCAAAATTTTCTTGGGTTTTTTGAGTTTACTATAGAAGATTTAAGAAGAGTGGTAAAGTTAACTAGAACAACAGGAAACATACTTGGAGATTTCAACACAACTATTCTTGCAATGATTCCAAAGGATGATAATCCATTATCCTTTGAAAAATTCAAACCAATTTATTTATGCGATTGTATCTACAAAATCATCTAAAATGTACTAGAAAGAAAACTAAAAAGGGTCTTGTCAAGGAAAAATTCTAATGAACAGTTTTGGTTTTTAGAATGAAGACAAATACATGAGGCTATAGATATTTCTCATGAATGAAACCATTCAATCAAAATCAGGAACCAAATATTTATGGTGGTCAAATTGGACCTCTACAAAGCATATGATAGGGTAAGTTGGTTATATCTCAGGCTTATTCTTATTCATCTAGGTTTTAGTCACTAGTTTAGGTTTTAGTCACCAGTTTTAGATATAGGTTTTGTTGTTATGATAAATAGGGAATATTTTCCCTTCTTAAGGCTAAGAATATGTCTAAGATATGGATCTCCCTTATCCACTTTCCTTTTCCTTTTAATTGTTGAAATATTGAGTAGTTTGTTAAACGAGTCTTCATAAAATGGTAGTTTTAAAGGGGTTATAATTGGACAATCCTATAATATCACTCATTTACTATTTTTTGATGATATACTTATATTCTATGAGGGATCCAAAATGGTTGTTTACAATTTTAAGTACATTATGTATTTATTCTATAAGGAAACAAGAATGAAACTAAATTTAGAAAAATCAACTCTCTCACGGTGGGGTATACCTGAGCGGTATATGGTTTACTTTTCACAAATTCTTCCTTTCAAATTAATATACTTGTTAGCGCTAGAAGTTGACTCTTGATTGTTAAAGATTCAATCCTAGAACACCTTAATTTAATTGGTTTTAGGAAAAATTAGAGATTTGTAGGATCATCGTTAAGGCAGTGAGATGACTGCAAATCAACAATTGTCCATTGGGCATGGAGTCCATTAAAAACAATAACCTTGTCTCAACATTCTATGGGAAATAGATCAAGTTAACAAAACTCGGATCAAATCCAAGGCTATAGAGAAATGGAATGAGGAAATGAAGAAAACAAAATTGAAAGCTAACCAAAAGCCACCCTGATCCTTGATACACTTACAGGGAAGAATACTCAACATTCAGAAACCCTTTCTATCTCTGAATATAAGTCTCAAATGTGGTTGATGGTAAAAACTACAATATATATGAGGGTGGGAGGGGGCGCGGGATTAATGGATAAAATGTATTATAATAATACATTTTATCCATTAATCCCCCCCCCCTCCCAATTAAATTAGGGGAAGGTCGGACTTCACTCCTTCTCTTTCCTCTCAACACGAGTTGGGTCGAATATGACCCTACCTAATCCGGAAGACCTTCCTTCTCCATAATAAAAAGGAATGAAATCGTTCACCCGAGGAAGGAGGGTGAGAGTTTTAAATCCTCCTAACCTCACCTTCTAGGGCTTAATTCTATGACTCTTCTTCCAAGGCTCCCCTATACTACAGTCTTCTCAACACCAAATTGCATACATATATCCTATAGCAGTAAAACACATTTAAGCAAATGAAAAAGAAAGAAACGATAAACTGAGGAAAACAAACTAATCATAAACTTTGTTACCAGTTGATATCTTTACATAGAATTCTTGACAAGATTTTTCAAAGTATTACATAGGTTGTTCACCTTCTGCAGCTCTCTCTCAGTCCCTCAGACTGAATCCTCCCCATCTTTTACATATGATTTTCCATGAGATTTATAGATATATGAGATAGCAACTATATCCTCAAAGATTGGATCTGATCTACTCAAAATAGACATAGATGACAACTCCTAAGGTCGAATTTTCACTTAGTCATATCAACAAGATTACAAAAAATATGGAAAATCAATCCCATACCTAAAATCTAGGGTTTGACATTTAAAGCATTAAATACATCGAAATCAAATAAAATTTTGAGGATATTTAGAAAAAATATCCTCCTTTAAAATACATATGTCTTCCTAAATTGACACCTCCTCATGGAAAGTATGTAATCGAACTAAGGGCTAACTGTCCCATTTCACAACATATGGCGAATTTCTAAAAAATAAGCTATAAATATCTGCTTGTATCTCCCAAACCATGACATCTATGTAAAAAATGAGAGAGGTTTTTGGAGATGATATCGTTATTGATAAAATCCTCTTTTCTTTTTCAAAAATTACTCCTTCTTTGGTGAGAGACTTAGTTTTAACTTGACTACAAAAACAGTCATTTCCAAAAAATCCCTTGTTTTCAACAATCTATTTTCTCCTTTTTCATACAAGAATGTTCCAAAACTATTTTTTGATGATAAAAAATGGCATATGAAGGCTACACCATGTTTAAATTCATCCCTTGTAATCACAAAACCATATCCAAAACCCAAAAATATGTCATTTTCTTGAAAACGGGTTGTTGCAGGAACTTCCCATAGTGCCTGTTTCAAAACTTCAATTTCAATCTTCAAAACCTCTCATAAGACCTAATAATAGAAAAAATGATATAGGAAAGAATTATTTTGAGTATATAGGAAAAATATGAATCTTTAAGACCAAAATTTGACCATGCAAATATCAGAGCTAACATTGGCTCCATGGGGGATGACATGTTCCATGTGAGTTGTCAAGAACAAGCAGACTAGTGCCTTATCCATTGGGCTATGGTGTCATCAACCTCCTTCCAAACCTATGCAACTTTTAAAATTCTAAAATACTCTTTTGAAAACAATATACTGCTACAAACCAAATGCTCAGGAAGGGAGCTTATTATCTATGCTACCCTACTCTAACCAAATCCGCTACTCGATTATATAATTACAAACTTCCAGAAGAACCATTCAATTAATTTATTCACAAACTTGAATCTACTTCCATTCATGAGCACATATATAGTTGAAGAATGAAAAAATAAATGAACTAACCACCCATACTTAGAGCTGTAGAAATATTTCTTTATGAAGCCAAAAAGACAAGAATAATGACCCCAATTTAACTCCATGTAACATTCCACGGGATCATGAAATTCATGCACAACTTCCTGATGATCCAAGAGGAAAGACTGGCTCGGTGCTAGATCCTCATTTTGAATTCCTAAGAATGAAAAGAATTGAAGTTGCACACTGCTTCTACTATTGCCAATATAATTTTTCTACAAAACTGGAGGTTGTTGCAAACTGTTTTCATTACTGATCATATTCTGTTTGATTTCTTCTGTGGGTCCAGTTTCAAGAATGACAATTGAAGACTTACTAATTTATGCAATCTGCTAGTCATCATTTGGTGATAGGGGCATTATCAGCTGCTTGTGTAGCTCCTTATTTTCACCTCCATTTCTTTCCCAAGAATCAGATCCATAATCATCATATACATAAACAATGCTAAGAGGATCCAAAGAATCCATGAAAAAATTCGGCTCATCATCATCATCATCATCATCAAGATATTCATCAAAAATGGGTTGATCATAAAAATATTCGTAATATTGATTCTCTCGGGACTCTGGATGCATATCAACATCTTGATCTTTATCAGAATCAAAATAATTATCATAAATAGGTGTATCAAAAAGTTGTGCATCTGATAAAGAATGGTTTAAAACAGTTTCTTCAATCAACAAGTGATATTCGCAAAGATCACCAACAACAAATTATTAATGAGGATGAGCATTCAGATGATCATCAAAATTGTTGGAAGCATAATGAGAACATTCCAAACCATCTTCGTTGATCTCATCACTAAAATCTTCGTGAATTTTTTTTCTAAGAGATTTAAATTGCTCGCAACAATTATTCAAGAGGTGCTCAGTAGGATAGATCCTCTTACAATATGAATAAAAAGCGACATGGAAATCCTTTAGAGATGAAATACTATAGATCAAAAGAGTTTTGTACCATTGTCTTACATCACCATCTAATGAGTATACAAACATCTTCATGAGAGAATATTCATGATAGACATCTAATTGATATATGTACTGATGAAACTTGACGAGATGATGTGCAGGATTATCTTCATCCTTTCCGCTAAAAATAGGAAGAAATTTTGCACATTCTGAGAAAGAAAGCACCGGATTAGGAAAAATAGGAATGACTGGAAAATTGAGAGGTGAAAACCTCTGAGCTAAGATAGCTTCCATTTCCATGGTTGTCTCTTATTAATGAAGTCGCCAACATGTTATTCCTTCATGGAGTGGATTCGTCAGGTGAATTATATGAATTCTAATATATGTTCACTTCATGTTCACCATCAAGAAGAGAATTTGATCAATGTCATTCTCCCAGGGAATATTACTTCATTTTCGTCCCCGACAACGACGCCAAAAGATGTTAGTGCTAGAAGTTTACTCTTGACTGCTAAAGAGTCAAGCCTAGCACACCTTAATTTAATTTTTTTAAGGAAAACTTAGAGAGTGGTAGGATCAGCGTTAAGGCAGTGAGATGACTGCAAATCAACAACTGGACATTGGGTATGGAGTCCATTAAAAACAATAAACATGTCTCAACATTCTATGGGCAGCAGGTCAAGCTAACAAAACTCAGATCAACTCCAAGGATATAGAGAAATGTAGTGAGGAAATGAAGAAAACAAAACTACAAGCTAACCAAAAACCACCCTAATCCTTGATACACTTACATGGAAGAATACTCAACATTCAGAAACCCTTTCTAACTGTGAATATAATTCTCAAATGTGGCCAATGGAAAAAACTATAGTATATCATATACTACAGTCTTCTCAGCACCAAATTGCATACATATATCCTATAGCGGCAAAACAAATTTAGGCATATGAAAAATAAAGAAATGATAAATTGAGGAAAATAAACAGATCATAAACTTTGTTACCAATTTATATCTTTACATAGAAGTCTTCACAAGATTTCGCAAAGTATTACATTGGTTTTTCACCTTTTGAAACTCTCTTTAAGTCCCTCAGGTTGAATCCTCCCCCTCTTTTATAGATGATTTTCCATGAGTTTTATAAAACTATGAGATAACAACTATATCCTCAAAGCTTGGATCTATTATACTCAAAATAGACATATATGGCACCTCCTAGGGTTGAATTTTCACTTAGTCATATCAACAAGATTACAAAAAATTTGGAAAATCAGTCCCATACCTAAAATCTAGGGTTTGACATTTACAGCATTAAATACATTCAAATCAAATCAAATATTTGAGGATATTATAAAAAATATCCTCCTTGAACATCCATGTGTTCCAGACTTGACACCTCCTCATGACACGTGTGGAATCAAACTAAGGGCTATTTGTCCCATTTCACAGCATATGGAAAATTTCTGAAAAATAAGTTGTAAATATATGCTTGTATCTCCCAAAACATGACACCTCTGTAAAAAAAATGAGAGAGGGATTTGGCGATGAGATCATTCTTGAGAAAATACTTTTTATTTTTCACAAATTGCTCCATGTTTGGTCAGAGACTGATTTTTAACTTGACTACAAAAATAGTCATTTCCAGAAAATCTCTTGTTTTCAACAATATGTTTTCTCCTTTTTCATACAAGAATGTTCCAAAACTCTTTGATTATGATAAAAAAAAATGGTGTATGAATGCTACAACATGTTTAAATCCATCCCTTATAATCACAAAACCATCTCTAAAACCCAAACTATGTCATTTTCTTCAAAACATGTTGTTGCGGGAACTTCCCATAGCATCTGTTTCAAAACTTCAATTTCAAGCTTCAAAACCTCTCATAATACCTAATAATATCCAAAACGATATAGGAAGGCGTTATTTTGAGTATATAGGAAAAATATGAATCTTTAAGATCAAAATTTGACCATGCAAATATCAGAGCTAACAATACTTTGGCAAGGGACTGAAGTAATTGGGTTTCCACTATATTCTAAACATGTATAAATAGATATGTTTGCAATGGTTAAAAGATAAAACCGAAAAGAAGATGAAGACTTGGTGTAATAGGTGGATTTCCCAAGAGGGAGGCCTAGTGTTGGTCAAAGATGTACTAGAAGCAATCATTGTATTATGAATGTCAATGGAATGGATCCCAAAAGGGGTTCTAGAAGTCGATAGAAGGATATTCTATAGATACATATGGTCTGAAGATCATGGTAAAAGTGGTTTTGATCTGTCTTCATGAAAGAAACCATCCCTTCCAAAATCAAAGGGAGGATGGGACTTAAAGAACCCATTCCTCTTTTCAAAATAAATAGCAACAAAAAATATGTGGAAGTTAATTCAAGGAACTAGGCTATGGATTTAGGTAAATAAATCCAAATACATTGCACCAAACATAATGGAGGAATGGGTTAGAAACCTTTTAGAGAAATTACACAATGTTTCAATAATGGATAAAGTGGTTATCTATGCCTTCAAATTGGTGGGGGACTGATTGATATGGAAAGTTGTAAAAGGATATAGAGTTGAAATTTAAGTTGTTCCATGGGTGGGCAGTAAAGGAAGACAAATTGTATCCCCACAATTGATATTAGAGTTAAGTGGAAGAGGATACTATATGTTAAGACAAGTTTTAAACTAGCACAAAACAAACCTTTGGATCCATGAGTGGCTAACCTAAAGGGAGTTAGGAATTGATGAGTATGATATTGAATGATAGATATACACAAGAATTATGAAATATATCAATGCTAGCATTAGAGAGGAGGAATATCAGTTGGTATATTCCTTAAACCCATCATGGGATTATGTACCAAAATTAGGATAGAAATCACTTGTTGAGGAAGGAAGAGAGGAACAACATGTATGGTGGTGGAAATTTTTATGAAAACTAAATATTCCAACTAATTCCAAAAAACAAATTGTGGATGATATTAAACAATAGGTAACCCACATGGAATATACTACAAAAAATAACCTTTATGGGACTTGGTTGGTGCAGTTTATGTTAGAAAGAAAAAGAAGCAAATGCACATATCATTGTGACTTTCCCTTTTACAAAGGAAGTATGTAAGGAAGTGGAAAGGATGATAGGGAACCAAAATGTATGGGAGGTGAGGATATTGAAGTGGCCTTTAGGTTATGGTGTGCCAAAAAGGATACAAAAAAATAACAAAGCTCTTCCCTTAAACATTGCATGGGGAGTTTGGCTAGCCAAGAATATGAAATTATTTGAAGGAAAAAAGACACAACATTTAAAATGTCTTGTTTGGGATTTAAACATCATAAATTCATACCCACAATCTCAAGGGAAAAAATCAACTCATGGTCACACAAAAAAGATAATAAATAAGAACTTACCATGTGCATACTTTGGTGGTGCCTCTCTGGGGACCCATCCTAGGGGTGGAGCAGGAGGAATATTGTACTTATCACAAAACTATAGCACTAAATTAAAATATAGAATTGGAAACGAATCAAATAATTTCTATGAGTTGATGGCCCTCAAACTGGTTTTGAAATTGGCCCAAGAACTAGGAGTTTCTCATCTCCAAATTTATGATGATTCTCTACTTGTAATTCAATGGATTCAAAAGGAAATTACTTTGATAAACTTTACATTACAAACACTATTTAATGATGTACATTCACTACTTTCATATTTCTCACAAATATTCTTTTCATACATCTACAAGGAAAGCAACACGATAGTGGTTGAACTTTCCAAATTTGGTATAGAGCTAGAACAAAGAACCTGGATAGTATCGATATAGGATGAAGGGAACACATATGATTATGCACAAGTCTTGGAATTATTATGTTTACTTATACTTATGTTTCTTGTATAATCCCGATAACTGATGCTGGAGATAAATAGGTGAGGAAATATGTCTTTATTTCTTATTTATTTTGAGATGATGACATAAAACTTTGTTAAATTGTTTACTACTGTATATAGAGTAGGGTGAAGAGGCATGTGAGATAAAAAATATATATATGTACAAGTCTTAAAGAGATTTTTTTCAATGCATATAGCATTTTTTATTTTATTTTATTTTATTTTATTTATTATTATTATTATTATTATTATTATTTTATTTTTTATTTATTTATTTATTTATTTATTATTATTATTATTATTTTATATGTCTGGCGGAATCAGCAACTAGTTGGGCACGTGCTCGCATTACACGTGGCCATGTTATCCAACTACTACCACTATAACCTCTAGGTGTGCCCACGATTCCCCTTACACGGCACACATTGTAAGTCGGGGGGAGTTGAACTCGAAACCTCATGGAACTTCATTTTCACGGCACTTGCCAATTGAGCTGCCCCCCCGAGGACTACATATAGCATATTATACATTACAATGTTTTTTATTAATAAAATTAGAGACCTTTTTCTTAGGAAAAAAAAACACACAAAGACTATGAAGGAGGCCTTGAACACTACCAAAATCGTGAACAAATTCCATTCTTAAGTTTCATAAAGTATCATAATAAATTTCAAATTGAACATAATAATGATAACATCAAGTATTGTATTATTGCAATGCACAAAAATACATGGTTTTCACCTACAAATGTGCATTAACCAACATCTTCCTCAAGATGTTCATATTTATACATTATAAATAACTATGCATAGTCCTCTTGTAGAATTGTGTAGCACATCTTTCAAAAACACTGCCACTAACTCTATGAAAAACAACTACCTTAGTTTTGAGAGATACATGTTATTGTGCAATCCAAAATTTGTATATTTTTCATATAATATCAATAGGTATTGCTATCCCCTATCCTAAGGATAACTAAGGATATCATGTCTTGAGGCCCACAGGTCCTAGACATGGAGTGTCGAGAGTTGGATGACTTGAGCATTGACCCGGAGGGACCCTCTTTTCTTTAGTGCATACCCATCTATCAACAATAGTAGTATCCATCCCACCAGCTTGATCCTGAAGTAGAAGTAAGTCTTGCTCCATGAGGTAATGAGTCTGGGTATCATGGTATGTGTCACTTTGATTATTGAAGTACTTGAATATGTTGCACTGGTTTCTCCTTCATTTCATAACGTTTTCTTGGAAATTATGCTCTTTAACTCGCTCATACATGGAAGGGTGTCATGATGCCCTAGTAAGTTGATCTCCCTTTAGGATGGGTTACCACTGGGTGGGTCTATGAAAGGCCATCATCCATTCCCTCCATACTTACCACTTTCCATCCTTACTCCACGTAGTTTCCCCTACCTTTGTTCGGGTATTGGGTTTTCCAAACTAGGAAGGGTTGTACCTTTCCTTGTGGGAAGAAGGGGCTAAAGGCCCAGAGGGTAAAAGTAGCTGGAAAGAGTTAAAATACAAAAAAGAAACCTTTGAGATGCTTCACCCGAGGATTCCCGAGAAATAAGTAAAAGGATTCTCAGTAAAAAAAAATGGAACTTGTAAGATAAATAAACACACAAGTTATTAGTTGGTGGATGGGAGGTCTCATCACGAACCGACCTATTATGACCATGGGCATGTAGTGGTATGAAACTACCATCTATCTGGTCACCAAACCAGGGTAATGGCTCTTGGTGGCACAGCTAAGAGAAAGGGGGTTTCATCACAAGCCAACCTTCTCATATTTTTTAAATTCTTGTGGGTAACGTTGTCACCTCTGGTCACCAAGCCAGGATAGTGTTCCTCATCTCTTCCCTTGAAGAATAAAAGAAAAAGATAAAAAAATAAATAAAACTAAGAATAAAATGCATTGAATGGGATAGGAAACAATGGCATCCATGACAAGGTGCAACTCACCCTCTACCAAGGCACCCACAGGTAAGATCTACATTTCCTTGTTATCACTGCACCCCATGCCCAAACACTTACCCCACGCCACCTCACACACACTTACATGACCTAGATTGGTTCTCACTTGGGAAACACCCCAAAATTAAGGATGCTTATCCCGACAAGACACCGTGAGACCTTCTCCAAACCTGACTTGTTAACTGCATAATGTCTTTGAGCATCTGTCTGGGTAAAGGGGGTTTTGATGAACATATTTTGGTAATTTGATTATTATATGTGATTGACATTTCTATTATCCATGTGAATTATGAACCCCTAGACAACGTACTTGTTCTTGTTGCAGGACTTTTCTTGGTGGACAGATACATATGGGGCAATGATTAGCTCAGACCTCCATGGGGTTGAAATCCAACAGATGGATGTTGTGACCCCAACCAGGGGAAAAGAGACATCAGAGACTTGCACCATGAAGAAAGAATGACATAGCCCTTGAAACACTCTGACAGACCTTGACCTAGGGGGATCTTGCTCTTCGACCTAGACCTTGACCCTTGATATCCCATGATGTCATCATTATGACCCTAGACGTCATCCAGAGCTAGGGTTTTCATTTATGAGGGCAGTTGTGTGTTGGTTGGCATGTGTGGCATCATCCAGGTCCTTTAGAGGCCAAACGTTCTACATATGGGGCCCAAATTTCCATCCTAGGAGCTCAACGTCATCCTAGAAGGGCATGACATCACCCTTGGAGCTGATTTTAGGGTATATTACCCTCATTTGTATAAAAAACTGAATTTTAATGTAATTTAGCCAAGTCGACCTTTTTATGACCTAATTTTAATTAAAGGTCATTGGTATTGTATAAATAGAGAGACAATACTCTCATTTTTTCATCATTACTGATCACACAAGTGGTGTGGTCTGAAATTCGACCCTCTTTAAGGGTTATTGGCTGAAAAATTGTATTATTTTGAGGTTACTTTGCCTTTAAGGAGGTGCGCACTAGCTTTTTCTTGGATTAGTTAGCTTGGTGAACTTATCAAAGGTTTTATCTTGGAAAATTGTGGATTGATGCATGATTATCCTTGGTATAAGTAAGTAATTTTTTGTTATTAGTCATCTTTTATGGTTTATAGTCTATTTTTCTTGCTTGTATATGGAAGATTATGAAATTGCATGCTAAAACCCTAAGTGTGGAGAACTAAGTTATGTACTTCTTCATTCTTTGTTTGTCAAGCTTCATTTCCTCATCTTACCTCTAGAAACCTAAGCCTAGCTTTCTAAAGGTGTTAACCTAGACTCTCCTAGGAACCTAACCCTGACTTCCTAAGGTGATGTCACACTTATAAAACCAAGGAAGAGGGATGTGCTAGGGCCTAGGAAGGCTACTCTCTAGCACTTATCCTCCACTAGATCTAAGGATAGGGGGACTAAGGTCATTACTCCTCCCTACTACCAATATCTTACCCTCAACATATTTATCTCAAGGAGTCAAGAACCTTAAGGGCCTAGCTTGCGCTACACCTGTAGAGGCTTCTTTCTCAAAAGAAAGTTGTTGGAGGACTAAAGTGTTACCTCTCCATAATCTTTTCTCTTGACCTTGACCTTAGATCCTTTTCCATTTCCCCCTTATAAAGATAAATTCCATCCTTAGACTCCCTTTCACCCAACACAAGGCACTAGTCAAAACCCTAGGTCTCAAAACCCTAAGGGATCAAACCTGTTGGATTACTAAGAGGGGGGTGAATCAGTAATAGAGAAATCTAATCTTTTTTAACCATATAATGCAAGTGTTATATCAATGTAGAATTATCATCCAATATTTTCACTATAAATAAAAAATGAACAAATGAACAATCATACACATACACAGTACACCAGTGGTTTTACGTGGAAACCCAAAGAGGGAGAAAACCAAAGAATGCTTTATCTTATATGTCTTGAAGAATTACATTCATTGGAAGCATCGGCTTCCTTTGTTTTCCAGCTGCAAATGGAAGGAGGCTTCAACCCCCTAGTTTCTCAGGCTATAACCTGAGAGAATCTCCAACTCCCCAATTCTCTAGCTACAACCAGAAGGAGGCTACAACCCCCTATGTCCTCTAGATACAACTGGAAGGTGGCTACAACCACCCGTCCTTGCCCCGTCCAACCGCCTTGACATATAAGTAGAATGATGGAACCACTGTCACACTATCACTGTGAGATATACTATTGTAAACATGTACCAATAAACCTTCACCAAACAACCTGTACCGATAACCTGAACCATGTATCAACCATTCATCAACCTGTACCTCAACCTGTAATCAACCTGTACCATAAACAGGTGCATCAACCATGCACCAACATGTACCAAACAACTTGTAATCAACTTGTACCATAAACAAGTGCATCGACCATGAACCACCTATACCTCAACATGAAAACCTTTCTTAACTTTAACAACAAGAGACTAGCATTTTCATCAAACTTTACTTTAGTCTCACATGACTAGTTCTGGATTAGTCAACAACCCTAACTTGAAATAATCATAACTATGTACATGTAATGAATAAAGATATGAAAATAGTACACAATGTTCTTCACTATGTTTTATGCAATTCCTCCAGGTGTTACTACTTGGAACCTCTCATAAAAGAAGTTATAACAAAAATGGCATACCTTGTTGAATTCTGGCTTATTCTAGAGAGCAAACTTGTAGAGCGTGCCCCACACGGAATATTTGTTGTATGGATCTAAACATTTTACACATAATACTAAAGACTGTACTATAACCAACACATTTGGTCTTACTGAATTTGGATCTGTTATAAAAAAATTATGATGTTTTTACCCAAAACACTTGTTTTAGACTAGTTTCAAGACTAGCCACAAACCCTATTTTCCATGTAGTGTAACTCCAAAAATTCAACGACCCACAAGATGAAATTCGTACCACCACTACTTGGATAGGTTTCCTCAATGGCCTCCCAATTTAAATATCTGAGTCATTCTAGAACAAAATTTATTGCAAAAATGGTGAGATGACCTGTAAATAACATACCTTAGAAAGCATCATCAAAAGAATGTATCCTCCCTTGAATTTCGGCCTTCTTTACTTCACCTTCCCTCTGAAATTAGGCTTAGATGTCCTTTGGTTACATCAATCACATATAGATATTCAATATGCTCAAGTGTGATTAAAATGAGATAGCCTTGCCTCTTATTTATACTTTCATGTAGCTTCCTCAAGGGGTTACCTTTTAACCATCTTAACCCAATTTCCTTATTTTAGGGTTAACCCACTTCTAACCACTTTCCATAATTAGAAATTTCTCCATTTACTTTATTATTTAAAGAATCCTCCTTGACTTTGTCACTTCACTTTATTATTTAAATAATCCTCTTTGACTTTGTCACTTCACTTTATTATTTAAATAATCCTTTTGACTTTGTCACTTCACTTTATTATTTAAATAATTTCTTCTTTGCAATAACTTTGACTTCTTTGACCTTTTAGGGCTTCAAGTCAACATATGAGGGTCCTCCAAATTCATAAGGCCATAACTCTCAAATCGTGAGAAGTTATGTGAAGTTCCACAT
>ML791559.1:48705-77466 GCA_009831015.1 Picea engelmannii | reverse complement strand
ACACTTTTCTAGAGTCATATCTTTTACAACAATAATGTATCTCTAAAGTTCTACATTTATTTAACAAATATTCTAGATTATTAATTTAATATTCTAAATTAATAATCTTTTTATTCTAACTTTATAAACTATGATAATTTTATTTTGGATTATCTAACATAGCTACAACCAGAAGGAGGCTACAACCCCCTATGTCCTCTGGATACAACTGGAAGGTGGCTACAACCACCCGTCCTTGCCCCGTCCAACTGCCTTGACATATAAGTAGAATGATGGAACCACTGTCACACTATCACTGTGAGATATACTATTGTAAACATGTACCAATAAACCTACACCAAACAACCTGTACCGATAACCTGAACCATGTATCAACCATTCATCAACCTGTAATCAACCTGTACCATAAACAGGTGCATCAACCATGCACCAACATGTACCAAACAACGTGTAATCAACTTGTACCATAAACAAGTGCATCGACCATGAACCACCTGTACCTCAACATGCAAACCTTTCTTAACTTTAACAACAAGAGACTAGCATTTTCATCAAACTTTACTTTAGTCTCACATGACTAGTTCTGGATTAGTCAACAACCCTAACTTGAAATAATCATAACTATGTACATGTAATGAATAAAGATATGAAAATAGTACACAATGTTCTTCACTATGTTTTATGCAATTCCTCCAGGTGTTACTACTTGGAACCTCTCATAAAAGAAGTTATAACAAAAATGGCATACCTTGTTGAATTCTGGCTTATTCTAGAGAGCAAACTTGTAGAGCGTGCCCCACACGGAATATTTGTTGTATGGATCTAAACATTTTACACATAATACTAAAGACTGTACTATAACCAACACATTTGGTCTTACTGAATTTGGATCTGTTATAAAAAAATTATGATGTTTTTACCCAAAACACTTGTTTTAGACTAGTTTCAAGACTAGCCACAAACCCTATTTTCCATGTAGTGTAACTCCAAAAATTCAACGACCCACAAGATGAAATTCGTACCACCACTACTTGGATAGGTTTCCTCAATGGCCTCCCAATTTAAATATCTGAGTCATTCTAGAACAAAATTTATTGCAAAAATGGTGAGATGACCTGTAAATAACATACCTTAGAAAGCATCATCAAAAGAATGTATCCTCCCTTGAATTTCGGCCTTCTTTACTTCACCTTCCCTCTGAAATTAGGCTTAGATGTCCTTTGGTTACATCAATCACATATAGATATTCAATATGCTCAAGTGTGATTAAAATGAGATAGCCTTGCCTCTTATTTATACTTTCATGTAGCTTCCTCAAGGGGTTACCTTTTAACCATCTTAACCCAATTTCCTTATTTTAGGGTTAACCCACTTCTAACCACTTTCCATAATTAGAAATTTCTCCATTTACTTTATTATTTAAAGAATCCTCCTTGACTTTGTCACTTCACTTTATTATTTAAATAATCCTCTTTGACTTTGTCACTTCACTTTATTATTTAAATAATCCTTTTGACTTTGTCACTTCACTTTATTATTTAAATAATTTCTTCTTTGCAATAACTTTGACTTCTTTGACCTTTTAGGGCTTCAAGTCAACATATGAGGGTCCTCCAAATTCATAAGGCCATAACTCTCAAATCGTGAGAAGTTATGTGAAGTTCCACATGCCACCAAAAATGGAATGAAATGTATTATCCATATAGAATAGTCTTACCTAAAAATATATCAAAACTCATACCATTATACATCAAACAAACTTGGGTCCATTACCCAAACCTTTGTGCTACCAAAATTCGCTACCATACTTTCTTCAAGGGTCGACATCAATGACAACCAACCCAATTAATGAACAATTTCCCCCTTTGGCATTGATGGAAACACTCTGATGCAATATTGAAATCATATCACTCATGCTCCCCCTGGAACCATGCCTGCATCTCTGTGACCAACACTCCCCTTGGAACCATGCCTCTGTCCTCTGCATCTGATAACTCTCTCCCCCTTTGGCATCAATGGAAAAGGTATCTTTCCATTCGGGGTTGCTCCCCCTAACTGACTCATCTAATCTCCCAACCTGAACTGTCCTCTTTATAGTGCAACCTCATGTACATATAAGACATATAAGATAAGCATTCAAAAGAATCCATTTTGGAGTAGAAATAAATCCGAGTCTATGGTGAATATACTCAAAGGCTTCCCATGGAAGTGGTTTATTAAATATTTCTTCCACTTGTTCTTTTGTGCCCACATATTCAACTCTGATTTTATTTTCGACAACTTGTTCTCATATAAAGTGATACTTGATTGGAATGTGCTTCGTCTTGGAGCTGGTTTCTTTGAGATACTGATGGTGCTTGTATTATCACAATATATTGGAATGGGCTCATTATACTCAACCTGTATATCTGTCATAGTTTGTTTCATCCATAGAACCTGTGTACAACATGTTGTTGCAGCAATATACTCTACCTTGGTTGTAGATAAAGATATCGATGATTGTTTCTTGCTTATCCATGATACTAAACATTCACCCAAGTAGAACATTGCTCCACTAGTGCTTTTCCAGTCATAAATGCAACCTTCCCAATCTGCATCTGTGTAGGCAATAAGCGATATATCCTTTCCTTTTGGATACCATAATCCAAACTCTTATGTTCCTTTGAGATATCTGAAAATCCTCTTCACTGCTAATACATGTGATTCCCTTGGTGTTGCTTGAAATTGTGCCACCTGTCCAACTGCCTGCATTAAATTTGTTCTGGATGTTGTCACATATAGTAGGCTAACAATCATTGACCTATATTTCCTCTGATTTGTAGACTTTGAATCATCATCTTTTCTCAACTTGCAACCAGTTTGCATGGGAGTGATAACTGGTTTTCAATCTTCCATTCCGAACCTCTTTAGCATTTCTCTGATATACTTGGTTTGAGAAATAAAAATTCCTTAGTTGCTTTGATGTATCTGAAGACCCAGAAAGAAGGATAGTTTTCCAAGTAATGACATTTCAAATTCATTTTGCATGTCCTTTGCAAATTTATGGCTTAAATTGTCATCAGTACTTCCAAAAATAATATCATCAACATAAATTTCAATTAATAAATTGCTACCTTGATTTACCTTGATGTAGAGGTTGTTGTCTGGACTTCCCTTTCTGAACCATGCCTACTGTAGATATTTATCTAGTCTAGAGTACCATGCTCTAGGAGCATTTTTTATACCATACAAGGCCTTCTTTAATTTACACACATAATCTGTGTTCTCTAACAACTGAAATCCTTCTGGTTGTTCAATATAGAATTTTTCTTCAAGTTCCCCATTCAGAAAAGATGAGTTTACGTCCATCTGATACACTTTAATATTTTTGGAGCATGCATAAGCTAAGAGCAATCAGATTGCTTCCATTCTGGAAACTGGGGAAAATGTCTCTTCAAAGTCGATTCCTTCAACCTGTGCATATCTTTTATATACCAATCTAGATTTGTTCCTTGTAACTTGTCCATCTTCATTCAATTTATTTTTGTATACCCACTTTGTGCCAATCACATTCTTATCCTTTGGTCTTGGAACCAATTCCCAAGTGTCATTTTTATCTATTTGATCCAATTCTTCATCCATGGCCTTATTCCAAAATTTATCCTTGTTGGCCTCTTCAAAACAGGTTGGTTCAATCGTAGATGAGAGTGCTAGGTGTGTTTGTTCTGGTGAACAGATTCTTCTTCTAGTATCAAATCCTGCATCTTTGTTTCAGATAATCTGATCTGAAGAATGATTTTTTTGTACTCATCTTCTAGGTGTATTTGGAGGCACTTGTTGAACTTTCTCTTATGCTTATGTCGGATCCTCTTCATCTTCCCCTTCTACTTATTTTCCATCTTCTTCTTCTTCTTCGTAAAGTTGTTCCATTGATTCATTTTCTTCTTCCTTTGATTATTGTCTACATGTTTCATCAATTGTTACGTGGATGTGTTCCACAACTTTGTTCAATCTCATGTTGTAATACTTGTATGCTTTCCTTGTATTTGAGTAACCAACAAGTACTTATTTTTCCACACGAGAGTCAAACTTTCTCATTCTTCCATCTTCTCTTTTGATGTAGCATTTTCTTCCAAAAACTATGAAGTGCTTCACATTTGCTAGTCTTCCTTTCCATAGCTCGTAGGGAGTTTTGTCAATGTTGTTTCTGAGAATTACTTTGTTTTGAATGTGAACTGTTGTATGCATTGCCTGTGTCCAAAAGATATCTGTCAATTTTGAATCCATTAGCATTGTTCAATCCATTTCTTGTACTGTATTGTTCTTTCTTTCAACAACTCCATTCTGTTGAGGTGTCCTAGCAACGAAGAATTTCCTTTTTATTCCATGCCTGCTATAGTAGTCCATAATTTCCTTTGAAGTGAACTCTCCTCCATTATCGGATCTCAAGCATTTGATTTTTGAATCCATTTTATTTTCAACCATTTCCTTGTAGACCTTGAAGTTTTAAAAATCTTCTGACTTGTTCCTGAGAAAGAAAACTACAACCATTCTTGTATAATCATCAACTAATAACATAAAGTATTTATCACATTTTATACCCTTTGTTGTAGTTGGTCCAACTAGATCAGTATGCAAAATTTCTAATGGTCTTGTCGTTGAATGTTTTTTTTTATTTAAGCCTGGTCTTTGTTTGCTTTCTTTGTTGACAATGCTTGCATAAAGTGTTGGTTGGTTTCGTGATCTAGGGCATTTCTCTAACTACTTCCCTTTTTTTGACTTTGACAAAGTTATCAAAATGTATGTGACCCATTATTATGTGCCATAGCCAACTTTCATCTTCCTTTCCTAGGCAACACTTTTCATTTCCAATTTCACTTAATACATATATGTTGCTTGAAGTTCTCGCAGTTGTTGCAATCAATTTTCCTTAACCTTCTTTTCTTATCTCGCACTTTTGTGAATCGAAAGTAACTTTATGACCTTGGTCACACATTTGACTCACACTTAGAAGATTATATTTCATATCTTCTACTAGTAGAACATTTCCTGTCTTGGTATTCTTGTTCCCTATTCTGACTGTGCATTTTCCAATGATTTTAGTTGAACCATCATTTCTGAAGGAGATTGATCCATCTCTTTCCTTTCTTAATGTAATAAATTTGTCTATATCACATGTCATGTGTTTTGAACAACCACTATGAACATACCAACCACGTTTCTTCTTATTAGATTGTAGAGCGAGTGTGCATTCTTCATTGATATACTAATTCTACTTTCTTATGCATGTTCTTTTTTGAGGTTCTTGTATGTGATTGTTGCTTTTCTGTTGTGGTTCTCCAGGAGGGACTGTCACTTTGAAATATTTGGCCATGTGTCCAAAGTTGTTACATTTGTAGCAGTCCACTTTAGTGCTCAAAAATTCAAACATGTTGTAACTTCTTCTCTGTGTTTCACTAGGCCTTCTTGGATAACCCTTTTGTGTATGACTTTCAATTTTTTTTTTATGTTCCTGTTGTTAGCTCTGCAATTCATGGCTTTATGTCCAAAATTATTACATGCATAACATAAACCAAAAAATATAGTTTGATACCTGCGAGTTGAAGATCTTCTGAAAGGAGGTACTCTTATGAATCCTTCTTCTTCCTGAGGCCTATCTATTTATGTCGGTCGTTGATTCTGAAATATGAATCTTATCAGTGGAGGAGTGCCCCTATAATTTTCTTTGTAGACCTTCATATCCACTTTGATTGTTTCTGCATATTTTTTTGGATATGTTTCTTGTTATGTTGTTTTGGAGCTTGATCCATTTTTTGTCTGATTGTATCCAAGTCTGAACTTGTCATGATGAGGTTTTTGACTGCTGATAATGTCATTGAAAACTTTTGAGTTGTTCTGCATATTTTTCTTTTGAATATCCTTTCTTAATGTGACAGCTTCCAAATTTCCAATGATCATGTCTCTTCCTTCTAGTTTTACTTTGAGTGCTTCTTCAATTCTTTTATCTTCTTCAATTTGAACCTTCAAATTTGTGATCATTTTTTCTAGTTCCTGAGTGTCTTCTTTCTTGCCTAGTTCCACTTGTAGTTTCTTGTTTTTCTTGTTTTCTCTTCTGATAACTTCTATGGCACGCAACAATTATTATCGGTAGTCAACTTCTTCCTCTTCATATTCTTCTTCAGCCTCTTCTAATTCTTCTTCGACCTCTTCATATTCTTCTTTAGAGTCTTCTTTATCAAAGTCTTCTACTGCCATGAATAGAACTCTTTTTGTCTTAATGTCACTGACTTCATCTTCATCTGATGATGAGATGTCTTCTTTGGTACATAAGATTTTCTTGAAAACTTTATTTGTGGTTCTTTTTCCTTTATATGCTTGTTTTCTATTTGAGTAACCTTCATCATTTCTCTTTTTCTTATGAGGACATTTGTTAGCAAAATTACCAATACCATCAAAATTAAAAAAAATTAAAGGAAGCTTAACTCTATACCTGTCGGTGGCTCCCTTGTTCAATCTTCTCACAAAGTTGGCCACGTCTTCATCATCTTCTGAGACGTCGCTGCTACTACTATGTTATTTTTATTTTTTCTTTCCCTTTTGCTTTGACCTTTTGGATGCTTTGAAGGATGCTTCTTTTATATTTGGATTTTCATGTTCATTTCTCATTTCATATGATGTGAAGATTCCATGTAGTTCATCCATTCTTATTGAGTTTAGATATGCTCTTTTTTCTAGTGTTGATATCTTAGGGTCAAATATCATAGGAAGAGATCTTAGTACCTTTTGAACAATTACATATTCTTTTGTTTCTTCTCCCAATCCCAATATTTCCTTTACTGTTTCATCGACTCGTAAAAAGTAAGTTGCAATGTTCTCATCTTCCTTCATCTTTAGTTGTTTGAACTAACCTCTGTAAGTTTGAAGCTTTGATGCTTTGACTTTTGAATCTCCTTCATAAATATTTTGAATTTTGTCCCAAATATCTTTAGCGGATTTACAATGTGCAACTTTGGTGAATACCGATTCTCCAAGACCATTCAAAAGTGCATTTGCGCCTTTGGAACTATTCTGACTGAGTTTCATTTCTTTTTCATTTGTCGATGAAGTAGTTGGTGTTGTGTATCCATCTATAATTGATTGTCAAATTTCAAATCCCTGTGCCTGTATATATGTCTTCATCCTTATTCTCCAAAATTCATACTTATGTCCATCAAACTGTGGTATTCCATTTTTATACATGTTGTTTCTCTCCATGATCTACCTTTCAGTGGTTAAACTGATTTCTGAAGGAACCTATTCTGATACCAATTGTTGGATTACTAAGAGGGGGATTGAATCAGTAATAGAGAAATCTAATCCTTTTAACCATATAAAGCAAGTGTTATATCAATGTAGCATTATCATCCAATATTTTCACTGTAAATAAACAATGAACAATGAAAAATCATATACATACAAAGTACACAAATGTTTTTACGTGGAAACCCAAAGCGGGAGAAAACCACATAATGTTTTTTCTTATGTCTTGAAGAATTACATTCATTGGAAGCACCAAATTCCTTTGTTTTCTAGCTACAACTGGAAGGAGGATCCAACCCCCTATATTCTTAGGCTACAACCTTAGTTAATCTCCAACTCCCCAATTCTCTGGCTACAACCAGAAGGAGGATACAACCCCCTATGTTCTCCAGCTACAACCGGAAGGTGGCTACAACCACTCGTCTTTGCCATGTCCAACCGCCTTGATGTATAAGTAGAATGATGGAAGCATTGTCACACTATCAATGTGATATATACTACTATAAACCTGTACCAATAAACCTACACCAAACAACCTATACCAATAACCTGAACCATGTATCAACCATGCATCAACATGTACATCAACCCGTAATCAACTTGTACCATAAAAAGGTGCATCAACCATGCACCAATCTGTACCAAACAACATGTAAACAACTTGTACCATAAACAAGTGCATCAACCATGCACCAACCTATACCTCAACCTGCAAACCTTCCTTAACTTTAACAACAAGAGACTAGCATTTTCATCAAACTTTACTTTAGTCTCACATGACTAGTTTTGTATTAGTCAACAACCCTAACTTGAAATAATCATAACTACGTACGTGTAATGAAAAAAGATCTGAAAATAGTACATAATGTTCTTCAGTGTGTTTTATGCAATTCCTCCAGGTGTCACTACTGGGAACCTCTCAGAAAAGGAGTTATAGAAAAAATGGCATATCTTGTTGAATTATGGCTTATTCTAGAGAGCGAACTTGTAGAGAGTGCCCCGCATGGAATATTTGTTTAATGGATCTAAATTTTTTACATAGAATACTAAAGATTGTACTCTAACCAACACATATGATCTTAATAAATTTGGATTTGTTATGAAAAAGTTATGACGTTTTTACCTGAAACACTTGTTTTAGACTAGTTTCAGGACTAGCCACAAACCCTATTTTCCACGGAGTGTAACTCCAAACATACAACGACCCACAAGATGAAATTCATACCACAACTACTTGGATATGTTTCCTCAATGGCCTCCCAATTTCACGATCTGAATCATTCTATAAAAAAGTTATTGCGAAAATGGTGAGATGACCTGTAAATAACATACCTTAGAAAGCATCATCAAAATAATTTATCTTCCCTTGAATTTCGGCCTTCTTTACTTCACCTTCCCTCTGAAATTCAGCTTAGATATCCTTTGGTTACCTCAGTCACCTGTAGATAGTCAATATGCTCAAGTGTGATTAAAATGAGAGAGCCTTGCCTCTTATTTATACTTTCATGTAGCTTCCTCAAGGGGTTACATTTTAACCATCTTAACCCAATTTCCTTATTTTAGGGCTAACCCACTTCTAACCACTTTCCATAATTAGAAAGTTCTCCATTTACTTTATTATTTAAATAATCCTCCTTGACTTTTTCACTTCACTTTATTATTTAAATAATCCTCTTTGACTTTGTCACTTCACTTTATTATTTAAATAATCATGTTTGACTTTGTCACTTCACTTATTTAAATAATCCTCTTTGACTTTGTCACTTCACTTTATTATTTAAATAATCCTTTTTGAATTTGTCACTTCACTTTATTATTTAAATAATTTCTTCTTTGCAAGCAATTTGACTTCTTTGACCTTTTGGGGCGTCAAGCCAGCATATGAGGGTCATCCAAATTCATAAGGCCATAAATCTCAAACCGTGAGGAGTTATGTGACGTTCCACATACCACCAGAAATTGCATGACATGTACTATCCATATAGAATAGTTTTACTTGAAAATATATCAAAACTCATACCATTATACATCAAAAAAACTTAGTTCCATTACCCAAACCTTTGTGCTACCAGAATTCGCTACCAGACTTTCTTCAAGAGATGACATCAATGACAACCAACCCAATTAATCTACAAAACCTTAAAACAACCTCTTAAAACTATTCAAATGACCTCTTCTACTAACCTATTTTGTTGCAAGGATCAACTCCTTTGTGACTTGATTTTGTGATTTTCTAACCTTTCCCTATTGCATGACCAAAATCCTTGTGGACTTTTGTCATTTGAAATTCTAACCCTAACCTATAAACACTTGGACTTAGAATCTTCATTAGACTTTGAGCTATTGTTTATGTGTTGCATTTAATTTTCTTTCTAGCACTTGAAAAACTATTATCAACTTCATAAATTGTTTTTTATGTCAAATCTTTGATGGACTTATTGCATTTGATAGCCCTATATTACTTCATTAACTACTCAGAGGCATACTTGTTATCATCTAGTGCTATTATTTTTGTACTTGCCATCAATTGTTCAAGCATAAAATCATTTATTATTGAACTCGTTAGGCTATCTAATTTATTCATTCTTGATTGAAGCAACATTATCTTTTGAATACTTTCTCGTGCCTTCTTTGTAAGTTACCAAATATTTTAGGCTTCATCTTCCAAGACTTAAACTCAATGGTGACCAGTGAGAGGGGGGAATTTATTGCATATTTTCCTTAGTATTATCAACCCTTTAGTCCATTGGGGGTGTCTCCCCTAGGTTACTTTGACATAATCCTAAACAAAAAGAGGTTTCCTATTAAGGTGACAATGATAGGTCACCCTCGGTTACGCCAATCTTGCATCAACTTTCCTTGGGATATGGGAAAGTACAGATTGTGCGATAGCATTTTGGCACCGTTTCCGGGGAACATCGAGTCAATTTTCTTCGAACGACACCTTTTCGGTAAGCCTTTATCCAAAGCCTTTACTTCAGAATGATTACCTGGCAACTCCACTGAGGGTGATTCCCTCTTTCCCCTTTGATGATCCCTAGAAGGATTATATGGTGACTCCACTAATGAAAAACCCAACTATGGCCTCTTATTGGGACCTAGGTAATTTTAAACCCTTAGATGTATATAAAATTATGGTTTACCCTCGACAAATGCCTCTGAGGTAAGAAAAATGGCTCCCTAGATTCATTAGTAATGATGGGGTTATAGTCGAAGATCACATGGATAATTTTTGGGATTTCTTTCAACTCCACCCTATTAGTGATGATGCTAAATATTTGGCAATGAAGCGTTTCTCTGCCACTCTTCATGGAAATGGTATGACAATCTCCCTGATGTCAACATTACATATATGGACCGATTAGAAGAAACCTTTCTCAAAATATGGAATATTAAAATAGAATATATCCGCAGGCTAATAAAAAGACTTGAATACATAAAACAAACTCAAAAAGAGATTGTCAAGGAATTCCATACTAGGTTTTAAATTTTTCTACAACAAATTCCTAGAAGCCATCATCCTGAAGACAAGTACCTTGCTTACCTCTATACCAATGCACTCTTAGTGAATTTAGGGTTTCTCCCAGTAAAAAAGGGAAAAGAACAATCCAAGAAGCTTATCATATGGCCATACAAATCGAGGTGAATATATCATTGTTCAATGGATAACACCCCTTTTCTCCGGAAATCAAAGTTGATGACCCCAAAGATACCCCAGATACTCTTGGTCTGGAGAGATTTGTTTCCCTTGAAATATTTGTTAGTGAATTCCAGGAAAGAAGGGAACAAATTATTGACTAACAAGAGGTTGAGGAGAGGGATCCTAATGAAGGTTTGAAATCCCATAAGGAAGAGCAAGAACTTACTCATGCTTCTACCAAGGATAATGAAGACCTAGTTGAAGAGAGATAGCCTAAAGATATTAAACATGATGATGAAATATTAATGTGTGCTCCTCCCTCTGATGAATCCATCTAAGATCATATTCCTCCCGCACAAGAAGAAGAAGAGGATGAGATTAGTCACTTTCCTTTTCAGGTTTTTTATAATACCTTATTCTATGATTCAGAAGGTGAAGAAGAAAGGGAATCCTTGGACAAGCTAAACCCTCAGTATTATGAAGCTAAAGATTTAAGGGAAAGTCATGAGGATGAGGAACTAATACTTTCTCTTCCATTTGATGAAGTTATCCAAAAATTTGAAGCTCCTGCACAGGAAGAATTGAATACAATGAGTTGTTTCCCTTTCCAAGATTTTGATGATGCCTTATTTTTTTATTTGGAAAGAAAAGAAGTGTTAGAGGAGCCTTTGGATGCTTTAATCCCTTCATGTTATGATGAAAAAAATGACATGGTTAATAATATTGACGCTTTCATACATGTTGGGAGGCGTAAATGGGATGTGATTGGTTATGATGGGGATCTTATTTACAACATTGAAGATAATTTCCAAATGTTTCCTTTACAACTATCATATCAGGTTACTACTAATTCTGACATTTGGAAACAAGGAAATGACATAGTTATAGACATCTCCAAGGGTGACCTAGTTCTATTTTCTATTGATGATTTTTGGTCATACCTTGAATATTTTGATGAGTATTACTTTAAGCACTTGGATTTATTCTATGAATAAGATTATCAACCACCATTGTGCTCAGATATTTATATAAGAAGGGTACTTGTGACAAGGTTCTCCATCACCCTTCGATTAATTTACCTCTCTATGTCACTAAGGGTGTAGTTGGGAAACATGTCCCTTGTCTTGAATTTTCTCCAGGGAAAAGCCTACTTTTATAATTCAAGGGTAGGTTGAATACCTTAAGAAGAAGTTTATTATCTCAGTCTTTCAAACTTCCCTTAAGAAATTGTCAATCACCCTCTAGGTTCTTACTAGTCCCTTCCCAGACCTTAGGATGTGAAGATGTCCAAGGTAGCCAAACTTCAAAATCTTTGCATCAGTCTTTTGAGCCTTTGATTTTTCACAATCCCTTTCTGAGATGGATTGAGTACTTTCCTAGAAGTGTGACTTGACATAATTTTATCCCTCCCTCCCGCCTCCATGAGCTAGACTTTATGATTTATAATGATGTGATACATGTTCTAAGTCATGTTATCTTTTTTATTGACTTGTCATTGTTTTGGTTCATGATGAGCACATAGGCAAGTATTATGAGATATTTCCAAGATGGTTTCATTGGTTATTTGACTATTCCTGGCATTCAACCAATAGGTAAGTAGAGGTAGGTAGGAATTTGCATCCATTGTATATACCATATGCGTATCATGTTAGCATAGCTATAGTTTCATTGTTTCTCCATTATGTATATATGCATGCTTATGATTGTATTTTTATATCATATATGAGCGAGGGGTGATATCACCACCCTGAAGATTACTGATGCATTTTGTTCAGATCTAGCAGGCACAGGTCATACCAAATATGTTGAGGTTCTCATGCGCTCTATCGTGAGAACATGTCCTCTATTTGGAGCCAAATGTTATCCCCTATCCTAGGGATAACTAAGGATATCATGTCTCAAGGCCCACAGGTCCTAGACATGGAGTGTTGAGAGCCGGATCACTTGAGCATGGCCTTGGAGGGCCCCTCTTTTCTTCAGTGCAGTCAATCTATCAACAACAACAATATCTATCCCACCAGCCTAGTCCTGAAGTAGCAGTAATTATTTCTCCATGAGGTAATAAGTCTGGGTATCATGGTATGTGTCACTCTAATTATTGAAGCACTTGAATATGTTTCATTGATTTCTCCTTCATTTCATAACGTTTGTTTGGAAATTATGCTCTTTAATTCGTTCATACTTGGAAGGGTATCATGATTCCCTAGTAAGTTGATCTCAATTTAGGATGGGTTTCCACTATGTAATACCATGTTTCCCCCTGTTTGTAAATATAACTATATTGGCCAAGAGACTATGGAAAACTCAATATGTGTGAATGTTTGATTTGATGGACCTTTGTATAAAAGGTCAATGAATGTAAATTTTGTTATTTAATAGAAAATGAATAAGTGTTGCATGAATGTTGGAAAGGGGGTGTGCTAAGAGAGACCACAAATGCTATGAAAGAGATGGTGAAGGGGACCAAGAATGGTTGTGTTAACCTCCACTGGACTAGTACTTTTCTCTATTTAATTTCTTAGGATCAGAACAACCCTATGACCCAGGAATGAATTACATTCAGGTTGGTAGGTGGGAAGACCTCCTCAAGAGTTAATGAGGGGATGGGGAAGAACACCCATCTATAAGGCTTCCATACCTAACCACAGACTGAGAATTTGGGCCACACACAAGCTTGCTGAGGAAGGAAAGAAAGGAAGGGGTGGTGGGCAGAGGAAGACCTACAAAGAGTGCAGAGACGAGAGACTAAGCTCTCAGGTTCAAGGAATAAATAAGGGATGAGCATGTTCTGGTCGCAGGAAATGGATAGCAGGGTCATGATACAAGCTGATAAATGAGGTTGGTCCTCCTTGCTTGGTATTGTGTAAACTGTTACCAAGATCCTACGGGAGGAGGAGAGTAACCTATGTCCCTACTATCATTGAGTCGGAAGAAAAGATTCCATCACAAAGCATCGTGGTCTAGCTCGAGGGTGACTAGTGGTAAATCCGTTAGGAGTGACTGAGCCTATGGTTCGGTGGAAATGGACACTCCCTTCAGCAGTCACTTCACGTTATCAGGTTCTGATAATTTTTTTCATACTCTATACATTGAATTGGGAATAATGGATGCATGCATGTATTTATATATATATATATATAAATGGTTTATGTATTGAAATGGTTAAGTCATGTGTATGTGTTTCCTTCCTTGTGAGTCTTATGCTTCTGCTTGATTTTCCATATGCTCCAATTTAACCCTCGAAGGTGTTTTTCCCAGGGAATTACCTCCCAGTTTCCAGAGTTGGAGAAAGCCTCTTGGCACTGCTACTGTCTTGGTAATTCCACGAGATTTCCCCACCTTCCTTCAGAACTTAAATTTTTGTGAACTAGGAAGGTGCTTCCTTCGATCCAGTAGTCTAAGAGGCCTTAGGATCACGCCCATGAACTTAACCAAAACTTGTCTAAGAGTAGAGTTTATAGCCCGAGATTCATTAGAGATTCCAAATGAGCAGTGTTTAGGAACCCTGCACTAAGCCCAAAAGGAGCTAGCTCTTGATGGTTTCAGAGTTTCAGGAGCTCGAAGCCCTGGGATGTCAAACTTCACGATAGTCAAAATTACCTGAAATATTGGATCAAACAACATTTGTTCAATTAGATCTATGGTTGGGAATCATTGTGGAGCACAAAGGAAAAATTAACAGGCATGTTAGTTCACGGTCTGCAATCAACCAATGTTATTGATCTCGTCGGGGTGGAGGATCAACGACCATGATTAAAAAGAGTCGGGTGAGCATTTTTTAGATTGCGGAGTTTGAACTCTATGACAAAGAGCAAGCACATTGGGGTTCCGCAATCACTGTGAACCGTCGATCTATGAACAAATTGGTATTTTCCGGATCTTGATAGTGATATTTAAGGTATTTTGAAAGATGATAAGGCTGGAGCGATGAGGCGCATTGACACCATCCATGGTGACATGGATTTAATCTTGATGAGCCACGTGCCACCTAGATTCATGCACATCACCTACCCCATAGAGCCTTTGGAACACACGTGTCGTCCCAGATAAGGGCACGTGTCACCCATGACCCATTTATGTATCATCCCCTGGTACGTGCCCACCTAGCCAACGTTGTTGGTGAAGGGACTGGAACTCCGAGAGTCCAGGACTTCGGGACTCCAGAGGATTTAGGGTATAGTATCATAGAGAATCGAAAGGGACCCGAAGTGTTAAAGTGTCGAAGTAGATCCTAGTTGTTGTCACAGGGATGCACGTGGAAGTATATTGTTAACTCTAGAGAAGATCCACTCCGGAGGAAATGATGTGAGGTGCTTCAAAAATTCCTGAAGGTCAAAGCGTCGGAGTTCATCGTGACCGTTGAATAGAGGATGACGTGTGGCAGAAGATCTGCCACTTTGGAGAAAATTCACTCCGGAAGAAAAGTGGTATTGTTTGGGTCGAGAACTCCTAAATGCCGAAGAGATGGAGTTCATTGTGACCATTGAATAGATGAGGATGTGTGGCAGAAGATCTTCAACTTCGGATAAAATTCACTACGGAAGAAAAGTGGTATTGCGTGGGTTGAGAACTCCCGAAGGTCGAAGCATCAGAGTTCATCATGACCGTTGAATAGAGGAGGACATGTGTCAAAATATCCGACACTCTGGAATGATTTCACTCCGGAGGTTTGTGTGTGTGAAGACTCGAGAACTGTCGAAGCCTGGAGTCCCAAAGTGAATCAGGGTCATCAAATTATCTGAGGACACATGGTGTCGGACTGTGAACTTCATAGATTTTCCACTCTGGAGGATTCTCACGGTGTTTGTCTTGGTGTCTATGTTCTTGGCATCTAGTCATATCCTATGGTCATATGCGAGTGTAGATGGAGGGAAAGGGATAGGCCTGGAATTTAAATCTGAAGGCCAAACATTGAATTCCCCGTTAACCTATGAGTTAGTCGAGGACCAATTTTAGTCGTTGGATTTGTTGGTGGATGGATTTCCACCATAGAATTAAGAATGTTAGAAGTTATGGGATATCATATAAATCAGGGAGAATAATATTGAGTCAAACCCATGTGGAAGCCTCATGGCCTCGACCAATGAACACCCAAGTAATTCGGGAGAGGTATATCTTCCTGCTCTGAGCTCGGTTCTGAGCATGGATACCATGGTTTGAAAGCTCTAGATGAGCATAATGGGATAGATACCACGAATGGAGGTTTTGATTTCTTAATAAGAACAAAATTTTGACACCCCACCATGGGTGTGTTACAAATTGGTATCAGAGCATGGTGACAACACTTGGCCTACTTGGGCT
Source organism: Picea engelmannii (assembly GCA_009831015.1). Taxonomy (NCBI): domain Eukaryota; kingdom Viridiplantae; phylum Streptophyta; class Pinopsida; order Pinales; family Pinaceae; genus Picea; species Picea engelmannii. The sequence goes on along the minus strand of ML791559.1, from coordinate 61,247 downwards.
CATGGACGAGTCACTTAAAAACCATGTTTAAAGAAAATCTTAAGGGTGACGCCCTACCTTACCTCTTTCCTAAAGAGTCTGGATAAAATTGTAAGGAGCCTCATGGTCAAATTACAGAGTTGCAAGACTGACAAGGAGAGATTGATAAAGGATAAAGAAAAACAAATGGAAATTAATGCAGTCTTTCTGCAGAGCTTATCCGATATACAGAGACAGTTGCAGTAGAGACCTGCAACCATTCATGTGGACCGACGAAATACAGAGAGAAGTCAAAGTCCACCTAAAATATGAAAATGTGGTCCCATAAGTGGCCACGTAGGGAGAAGTACCTCGAGGAAGGCCCAACCTAGAGGAAGGGGACGCTCATTAGGAGATTCCTATGGAAATGGAACCGACAACTCTGAGGGATCTTCTAGTAGAAAAAATAGCTCACATTCTCATAAGAAAGGAAAGAAGTCAAAGTATTCCAAAAGTAATGAACCTAAAGATTTCAAGAAATCCAAACCAGCCTCTTTCAATGGAGAGATTGAGAAAGTTGAAGAGGTAGAAGCTTGGATGCTTGGTTTAAAGAAGTACTTCAGAGTCCATGACTACTCTGAAAACTTGAAGGCTCGGATATCCATATTCAACCTGAATGGAAAGGCTTCCATTTGGTAGGAAGACCTTAATAATGTGAAAGGAATCCATGAAGAGGACTTATCATGGAAATAGTTTGAGAAACACTTCAAGAAGAGGTATCTGTCAGAGAAATACTTCGACGGGAAGACTAAGGATTTCTATGAACTCAAGTTGGGACAACTCATCATAGAGGAATATATCAATAAATTCCTTGAGTTTCTGAGGTATGTATCCTACATAAAGGATGAAAAGGTAAAAGTGAAACAATTTATCAGTGGGTTACCTCAGACCTACCAAAACAGAATTGAGTTTGACAAGCTAAAGACCTTATAAGACACTATCTGAAAGTCAAGGTATTGTTATGAACAGTTCGAGAGCCAGACAAAACCTTGAGAGGAATAGAAGAAGAAGAATAGTTCAGGATTCAAGAATAAGGGGTTTAAATCCTCAAGATTTAAGAACTATAGGAAGGATTCAAGGATGATCCTTCCTACTCGAAGTGTGTATTAGTAGAATTTCCCCTCCCATAGTGGAAATAAACCTTTTGTATCAGCCCCAGGAAAGACTGATAACCCAAAGAGAGAACCCTTCAAAATGTTGGGGTTGCGGAGAAGAACATCTACTGATGGATTTCCCACACAGACTGCAGAACAGTAAGAAAATCTACAACATCCAAGAAGATACCACAGTCAATGATGTGGCTAAGAGCATGCCACAGATTTATGCAGCTTTAGATAATAAACAAGCCGACCACCAAGCTTCAGTGGTGGAGATGGAAGGTATGATCGCCAATTGTCTAGTTTCTATTTTAATTGACCCTGGTTCTAATTTGAGTTATGTATCCTCTTAGATTGTTGATAAGTGTAAATTGCAACCAGTTTGACATGTTAAGCCATGGTTGGTACAACTAGCCACTAGAACCAAAAGAAAAGTAGCATAGGTCATACCATCTTACCATTTCATCATGGATGGATTTCCCACCCAAGCGACCCTTAATATACTTCCCCTATGATCTTATGACGTATTGATTGGTATGGACTGGTTGGATTCTTATAAAACTAAGTTGGATTGTTACCATAAAACTTTAGAATGTGTAAATGAAGAAGGGGGAAAGATAACCCTCCAAGGTATTCAAAAGCTTGTCTCAGTGAGACGAATATCATCCCTTCAAATGAAAAAGTATTGTAGAAATGGATGTCCTCTATATGCAATACAGGTTTTGGAATGTATTGAGGATGACAAACTGAACCTAGAGTACCACCCCATATTAAGAGAGTATAGAGACATGTTTCCAAAAGAGGTATCGGGTCTACCTCCAAGAAGAGACATTGACTTCTTGATAGAACTTGCACCAGGAGAAGTGTTAGTGTCTAGGACACCCTATAGGATGAGTACACCCGAGCTAGTTGAGCTCAAGCTACAACTAAAGAAAATGATGGAAAAAGGATACATCTAGCCCAATGTGTCTCCATGGGGAGCACCAGTCTTGTTTTTGAAGAAGAAAGATGGCACACTCTGACTGTGCATAGATTATAGACAACTCAATAAGACAACCATAAATAACACGTACCCCTTACCAAGAATCGATGACTTGTTTGACCAATTTGGGGGTGCTTCCATTTTCTCAAAGATTGACTTAAGTTATGGATACCATCAAGTCTGAATCAAGGATGAAGACATACAAAAAAAAACCTTCAGGACTGTTGACGATAAAAATCACAACGAGGATTTTGCCCACAAAGTATTGATAAAGCCTATTATTTAAGCTATGCTAATGATATATAATACTAGTAGGTGGGACCCCCTTGCAGACTCGAGGTTCGGAGATAGTCTTATCACATATTTTATGATGTTTTTTTTATGTTTCTTCAGGGTTATATATGGTTGATGATGCAATATTGGTTTTTTTTGCGACATAATGGAAGATGGATAATGCATCTTATGTGATGATGATGTTATTCTAAGCTCTAAATTCCATCTTATGAGTGGCATATATTTATTATTGTTTTATTTGATGTTTTATCCATGATTCATTACATGTTACACCTACACAAGACACATGTTAGTAACAACATGAAACAAAAGCAATGGAAATAATGGGAAAAATTCAAGGAAAGGAACTATACTATACTATGTTATACTATGTGCAAATGAAATAAAAAGGAATTAGTGTTAGTCCTAACTAGCAATGGTTAGTGGCTAAACAATTTCTATTGAGTTATATTGGGCAAATTTGATATATGTTGTGGTATGGTTTTGGAAATGGTTAAAATGGATTGGGGTGGTGCGATTGGAAAGAAATATGTGCAAGTTTCAATGCATGGAATTAGTGGCATGGAATTAATGGCATGGTTTTGGCTGGATGGCGTGTACTACGAAATTGAATGGGCTGTAAGATGGAAGCGACGTGTAGTAAATGCACGTCACTCCATACTTCTCTCACTGGGTCATCACCCTAGCATGGTTATTGTTCATTTGGTTTTGTTGTGGTTAAGCTTCAAGATTCAAGCCTGGAAGGAACTGCTTGACCAGCTCACCCTTTTTAAAGACATTGGTTATAGGTAGGGTTCTTTTTGCCCATCCATGAATTCACTCTATTGTATGAAACGAACAATGGCTCGGTAATATATTTCTTTTTGTTTTCCTAAGATTGGAAACTATGTAAATGTGTGGGTATTTTCTTTGCAATGACTATGTGGTTATTTGTTTGCAAATGAAAGAATTGATTGGTTGAAGTTGTGATTTAGTTGGTTGTTCTGTGTGGTGGAAACTGTGATGGATCTCTGTTGTTTTAGTAGTTATGGGAATTTTGTTGGAGATTTTCTCTCTGTTTGGCCTTGTTGGTCGCCTCCTCACAGCTATAGAAACCATATATGGTTGCATTCGGGCGCTTTGGGGTTGATGTGTATGTTTTGAACTACCTTTTGGTCACTGTGTATCCTCCATAGCCATGTTCATGGGTTTTTCACCTAGACGTGGAATTATTTTTGTGATATTGGCATCGACACAGTTGGTTATGGGTGTTCATTATGCCAAGAAGTATGCTTTATGTTTTTTGGTAATACCTGGGATCTACATTTCAATCGACATTGTTATAATCAGTTTGGCTCTTGAGAAAAGAACGAGGGTTATGCCTCTACGCATTCTTGGTATTGGTTACTGTCCAATGAGAAATCATTGTTCCTTTGCATTGTTGCCTACCCTACCTAGAGTTGAACTATCACACTATTACATAAGCTGAGAGTTATAAAATCATGTTTTTCAACCATGCTTGTTTCGAAGGTTTTCTACCTACTGTTGATTGGTTCGACCTCCAGTCTCCCTGTGTTTTGGTGACCGAGTGAACTCTTGATTATTTCTTGTGTTCATGGTTACAGAGCCCAATTTTGTTAAACCTAACTAGTCACACTCTTGTCAGGTATATTTTTTACTGTCATATGTTGGTTGAGTGGTTATGATAGTTGCTTGAGTATTGTCTTGTCTCTGTTTGATCGGGTTGTTGGAAATTTGTAATGGGGAATAAGAATTGGTATACAGTTGTTGCCTCCTTCTGTTGTGACAGTTGCATCGATAACCTAGCTCGTTTTTCTTTGAGTAAATTGGTTTATTGGGAGTAAATGGTAATGTACAGTCACATGGTTGCCTCTTTTCATTATGCATTGGTCATTGTGTTCCTACAATGTGGTATCAATTGAAGTGGGTGGTTGTTGTGTGTTTGATTAGTTCTGATTAGTATCATTGCAAGCTGGAAATTTTGTGACTCTGACTTGGTTGTTTATTGTGTATGGTTTATGGAGACATCGTGCATCGTTTTGTTTTATTGCACCATCAAACATGAAGAACAGGTTTTGTAGTATGGTTCAATTGAAAATTTAATTGTTAATATTGTCAAAAGAATGAAATAGGGAAAGTTTTAAAAGAGTCGATTCAACTCAAGAAAGACCTGTGTCTATGTTTGATTTAGGGAATTACGAATTATGGTAATTGGTTGGTATTTTATATAAATATATGATGTACAAAGATGAAACAATATGACTATTTGTTCCTTTGGATTTTGTTTTAAATAAAATAAAAAAGTAAATGAAAAGAAACAAGAATTCTATTAACAGGAAGGTTGAAAGGCATGGAGATTCTGAGTATGATGATACACTGTGTTAATGAAAAAAATTTGAAGATTTAAATGTGGGACAATGAACAAGTTTTAACACAGAGAAATTGTTTAATTGGTGTTGGATCGTTGTATTGGATACAAAACTATTTTTATGGATTACTTAATTGGTTTTTTGAACATTATTCATTCTTTTCCCTACCATTATTTCACTTTTCTCTCAATACAACTCCCCTCACCTTCCCATACTCACTATCCACTCCCTTTTCTTAAAATTTAATTATAGTTAAGATAAATTATGTATTATGACAGTTAAAGGATCGCACAGGGATAAATTACAATGATATATTCTTCTGATTTACGATACAGTTGATTGTTTGATGTTATGAGCAGTAATCATGATCTTTTCCCCCTCATTTTAACACTTTTTCACTCAATACAATCCCTCACATATCCCAAAATCCTTGTTCACCCCCTTCTCATTGACAAGTATTAAACGATTGTATGGATTGGATTGCATGAGTCTGATATGTTCCTGAGCCAAACTTTGTTTCATATTTAAAAGATTTTTCATGTATGGTTGTTGAAGAAACTATTTGCTAATCAATAATGCATATAGGAATGAGCTTTTTCAGCAAAGGTAGCCATGGTTGGGGTAACAGAGGAAGAGTAAATTGGAACAGGCCCCCTGGAAGGCCAAGGTTCTCGATACACTTTGATGTAGACTCGCAAGACTTAGGCCAACTATTTCAAGATGGATTTTTTAACTGGATTGGGCAAGGAGTGGTCCAACCTAGGATAGAAAGGCCTCCCTTCCAAGCCCCACATGTCCCTGGTATTCCATTTCCCCCTCATGTTTCAATACAACTTGAAATCCCTGAAAATGATGGATGGTAAGAGCTTGTCCACCCGACAATCTCCCAACATCGTGGCTGGACTAACTTGTCTCTACCTGTCCCTCCACTTGTTAATCAAATTGTTCAAAATTCCCCTGTCCACTCACCAATACAGTCTTCACATGCTCTCGATAAAGGAAAAGATGTTTTTTCCCCCTCCTCGCCCTCAAATGACTCTGCCAAATCTGTGTCCTCCTGCATGCATTTGAGTGATGATTTCTCTCATGTTATCAGTGAGATTAGGCCTAAAGGCTCCACACAGCCTAAGGAAAATTCATACAGATCAAAGGGTGACAGCAACAACAAGGGAAAGGCTGCCTCCTAGAGTGGCAAATATAGATTTTAATTTTTTTTAATCATTGATTGTTGAGAATAGTTGACTTCTGAAATTTTGGACATCACACTTTTTTGGATATATGGGTAATATATTTTTGGAAATAATTTCAACTATCATTGATATAAATTGTCAAAATATGAAAGTGATGATGGGAGTCACAAGGAGGGATGTTTTTTTTTATTAACTAGTTGTGTTATTATTGTTAAAGAACTAAAGGGAGTCACAAGGGGTCCCACCTACTAGTTATTATTTATTAAAACCCTTATTATGATTCTATTACTTTCCCCCCTTAACTAAAAAGTTGGTTGAGTTTTAGATAACTTAACTAAATAAGTAGTTCAACTACTTCAACTAATTCTAATTTCTTAAAGGCAAAAGGAAAAGGAGGAACAAGAGGAGATATAGAAGGAGAAGCATACTAAGGTATGCTCTTTGAGTTTTGTTGAGATAATTCAATTTTCATTCATTCTTTAATTCATTGGAAGCCTATTTCTCTTTTATGATAGAAGGGTCCTATTGTATACAACAAGATTCGGGGTTGAATTACATCATTCAGACACTTGATTTTCAGAGGTGTTGATCTATCTTTGATAGTCTGTGTAGACTTGTTTGTTTGTGAATTAAATTTCATGACTGACAAAGTCTATTGTGAAGAGTTGAGTGGGAAGCAATCTGTGGAAAGTTGATCCAGATTTTAAAGTTCAGTTTTTTACCTTTTGTCAGAAGTCCTTTTGTATGATTCATCGGGGACATCTAAGTTTGACTTTAGTCAAAAACTTCCTCAGGGAATTTTGTAAAGAGAATGATTATCAAGATCTTCAAGATCAAACCAGCATTGCATTGAATTTGTTTAACACCATTTTAGATACTGTTAATACTCGGGTTGAGCTTAATCATTCATGGGAAACAATTGAACAAGACATTAATACCCAAGAACATTGTGAAGCTAGACATAGATAGCCTAGAAATCAGAAATAACCTTCATGTTCCGTCAGCTTTGACCTTCTTTTCATGTCCTTAGACCCTCGTGTTTCTAGCATAAGAAGAGGCTTATCACCTGAAATTAATCCTATTGTTGAAATAGGAAGAAGGAGCATTGTTTTATATACCCAACAAAGTGCTCTAAGTAGAACCTTGTCTGATTCATCTAGTTTGTCTTTCTCTCCCTTACCTAGCATCCACAAGATGACATCTAGTGGTGGCTCTAGTGGCACTAGAAGTGCTTCCTCCTCTAAGTATTCAACTTCATCAGTAATTGGTAGCTTATATAGCCACCATGTCCTTGTCTAATCTACCACAAACCCCCCCAAATTCATTAAAAAGTATGGGATTTTTTCAATTTGAAGAAGATGCTACAACCACACCGTGGCATGTTTCCTCTCCTCTTAACCTAGCACCTACTACTTGTCCACTTCCTAAATTAAAAGAGCATCTTCCTAGGTTTTTGGGGAATAACACTATCACTACAAATGAACACCTTGTGAAATTTTCTAATGCTTGACACAACATAGGAGTCGATGACAACGATACTTGCATGCGGTTATTTGTCAATTCCTTGGAAGGAAAGGTTGCGGCCGATTTCTTTGACCTTCCTCCTAAGATTATATCTACTTGGGAGGAGTTAGTATATTGGTTCAAATCCACCTATGTGCAATCTAAAATCCCAGTTGATCAGTTACGGGAGTACAATATCATCGCCTATAAAGATGTTGAGACCATCAAGTCCTTCAACTTGTGTTTCACTAAGTTATGCAATCAAATGCATGAACTCATTCGACCTCAGAACCAAGACGCTTTCATGAATTATTATAATTCACTACATTTCCCCTATCATCATAGGCTTGAGTAAAAATCCATAGATAACCTAGGTTCTGCTCTGCATACGTGTTTGGAGTATGAAGAACAGCTCAAAAGAATAGGTCTTCCTCATGTAGAATCAGTTAAATAGATGGACATGTTCGCCCTCTTACAACTAGTACAAGATATGAATAAATGTATAATAGTGTATGAGCGAAAGGGAAATGTCTCCTCTCTCACCCCTAGAGCTTCATCCTCTTCTGCACCCCCCTTTAGAAATCCAATTGAAAATAATTTTCATCCTAAAGCTATCATGCCTCGAAGTTGGTGTAACTTTTGTGAGGAACACCACAAGGAAACCACATGTGTGGTAAAGAAGAGTGCCATAGATAAGATCTTTGGTAAAAGACCAAAAACTACCATCATTGTCCTAGATTTTGCAGAACCAGAAGATGTCATGATCATCAATACTAGGAACAAATCCTATGCTCCCAAAGGAAATTATGATCCTCCCTACAATTTTTCTAGCCCGAGCTCATCCTCACCAATTGCTACGGTTCAGGTTCCTAAGGTTCCTGACAGTCAAGGAAATACCTTCCCTCTCCCCTCTTCCAAATAGAATATTCTGAATCAGTTGGCCAACATCAAAGCAGATGAAAACCTTATGGACATGGTTTCCATCCTTGAGCAATAGAGGCATCTAAAACAATTCATGGAAAGAAAAGCTTTTGTTGTAGCCAACCTCTCTGAAGAGGTAAATGAAGAGGATTCATCTGTAAATAAAGTAGGTGTACATAACTTTAGATACCCTGTAAAAAAATAAACTTTTTATATTTCTATAAATATTATGGATAAGATTGCCCATTGTTTCCTCATTGATGGTGGTTCGGGCCCAAGTGTAATGTCGAAGATTATTATGGAAGAGCTAGGCTTGTCTTTTACAAATGAAAATGCCAGAAGCATGCTTTCTTATAATAGTCTACAACAAACAACCATATGTGAGATTAAATATGTGACCTTAGTTTTGTGCGCACGCCCTTAGTATTTAGGTAATTGATATGCCAGTAAGAAATTACTCAATCATATTAGGAAGAGATTGGAAATATTTCACGGGTGGATACCTCTCACTTGACGGGACACACTTATTCGTTCCTCGGAATGGTAAAAACATCACAGTCCTTAGAGAGGGAAGGATTTCACCTTACATAGAGAGTGTCCCGCAACCTAATGTGAACTATATCGAAGAGGACCTAGCGGTGTATTCCATCTTTGCCGAAGAGGATAACATTACCTTGGAACAAATCGATTTAGATGATGGTATGTGGCACATCCACTTTGATGGTTCATGCTCTAGTGAAGGTAACAGAGCTAGCATTATCTTGTACTCTCTTGTGGGTAAAATTCCTAACTTTTCATACAGGTTGGATTTTTCTTGCACAAACAATGTCATTGAATTCAAAGCTTCATTATTAGGCATTGAAAATGCCTATAATCTAGATTGTGATCACCTTATAGTTTTTGGAGATTCTGAGCTTGTTGTGAACCTTGTACATAAGATATAATCTCCTAGAAACAATTTGATGAAAGGATGCACCCAAACTATTTGGGCACTTATCTTGAACCTATTATCCTTCACCATTACTCATGTTAAGAGGGAATTGAACTCAATGGTTGATCGGTTAGTTTTTTTTGCAACCTCCCCTAATCGGAAACTTTTGCCACATAGACCTGATTGTACTTTTTAATCTCTATATCGTCCACATATTCCTGACAATATAGAATCCTGGAAGGTCTTCCCTAGTGATGAGAGCATATGTGCTTTCATTCAAAATTAACCTTATAAGCCAGAGGAAATTATATCCATAAAGGATAACAAGATTCCTAAGGGATTTATTCCTCTAGAGAGTTCATTTTCATCGAGTGATGTAGGAAATAAATAGAAATAAAAAGAAGAGGAGTTGAAAAGGAAGGTGGGTGAAACCATCTCCTTGAAAATTGGGACACCCAAGTCTCCAAAAAATGTTAAAATAGGTGCCCAATGTTCTGATGAAGAGAAAATGAAGTTTGTCAAGATGCTTGGTGAATTTCAAGATGTTTTTGCTTGGTCCTTTGTGGTTTTGATCATATTCTTATACAACATGTCATTCCCATAAAGGAAGGCATAGAACTAGTTAGGCAAAAACAAAGACCTATCAACCCTGCACTGGAAGAAACTATTCGAAAGGAGTTGGAAAAACTCTTGAAAGTTGCAATCACCTTTTCGGTCAAGTATTCTGAATGGGTTTCCAATTTGGTTCATGTTCGAAAAACAACTGGTCATATCATATTATGCATTGATTTTCTCACATTAAATCAAGCTAGTAAAAAATATCACTTTCCTCTCCCTAACATGGAAATGATTTTGCAGCAAGTTGCAGGATCACAGATGATGTCCTTACTTGACGGTTTTTCCAGTTACAATCAAATCAAGGTAAAAAGGGAAGATAAATATAAAAACACCTTTATTACTCATTGGGGTACCTTGACTTATGAACATATGCCTTATGGCTTATCTGATGTGAGTACCACTTTTAAAATACCTATGCAAATAACTTTTGACGATTTGATCAGTAAGATTATTCATATCTATCTTGATGATCTAATCATGTACTTTAAAGGGCTATCAATTGTCTCAAAGTTTCAAGAATTATGGTTGGGCCCTTTCAAGATCTCTTTTGTCTTGGGTACTAAATCTTACATTCTAAATCATTTACAGGAGCGATTGTTTTCCTACAGCACTAATGGTTCTCAATTAAAACACTATGTGGAACCAACTTGAAAATTTTTAACGTTGTTTGGATTTTATGTATATTAGTAGTTTAGTTCCGCTTTCATTTTAATCGTTGCTTTCAATTCTGCATTTACAGTAGTTTAAATTTATCTTTCCTTTTAATAGCTTCCTACTTCTTTTGCAATTCTGTCATTTTATTTATGATGTTTTAAATGTTGCAGTCCCATTTATGTCATGAATTTTATTTCTTTTTATCCTTTTTCGTTTAATTTTGATCAAGAATAAGATGTTGGATCAGTTCTGCCACAGTGACACTCCTGCAAGGTATTGTTAGTCAATAAAAATCAATCTCACACATTTGTTACGATGTCCCCCTTGGAAACATAATTGAATTCGTTATCTTCTTTCAATGTTGTCTTACAAAGAAATCGGTTATCTCCCACTTCTGCTTTCCATTTCTTCATCCATTTGAGAGTTAAAAGAGAAAGTCCATAAAAAATTTCTCCTTGAAGTCTAGAGCAAATTATGGTCGAATGATTATGAATACAGGGATAAACCCCCTCATACTTAACATTTTTCATGAGTTATTCCCAAATTCCCAGTCATTTTTTACATTAAATGCGCTCATTTCCCCCTGTTGCATAATCATTCTGATTATAACTTCTTGATCTGTTGGTATTGGTCTTCAAAACCATACATTATGAGTTCTTAATATGTTGGAAGTAGATTTCCCTATGGAGTCACCAGTTTGTTGATGATAAAAATCACAACGAGTATTTCGCCCGCAAAGTATTACTAAAGCCTATTATTTAAGATATGCTAATGATATATAATACTAGTAGGAGGGACCCCCTTGTAGACTGGAGGTTCGGAGAAAGTTTTATGACGTATTTTATGTTGTTGTTTTGATGCTGCTACATGGTTCTATATGGTTGATGATGCAATCTTGGTTTTGTTTGTGACATATTGGCAGATAGATAATGCATCTTATGTGATGATGATGTTATTATAAGATCTAAATTCCATCGTATGAGTGGCATATATTTACTATTGTTTTATTTGATGTTGTCTCCATGATTCATTACTTGTTACATCTACACAAGACACATGTTAGTAACAACATGAAACAAAATAAATGGAAAGAATGGGAAAAAATTAAGGAAAGGAACTATACTATGCTATGCTATAATATGTGCAAATGAAATAAAAAGGAATTAGTGTTAGTCCTAACTAGCAATGGTTAGTGGCTAAACGATTTATATTGCGTTATATTGGGTGCATTTGATATATGTTATGGTAAGGTTTTGGCAATGGTTAATATGTATTCGGGTGGTGCGATTGGAAAGCAATATGTGCAAGTTTCAATGCATGGAATTAGTGGCATGGAATTAATGGAATGGTTTTGTCTGGTTGTCGTGTACTACAAAATTGAATGGGGTGGAAGATGGAAGCGATGTGCGGTAAATGAACTTCACTCCATACTTCTCCCACTGGGTCATCACCCTAGCATGGTTATTGTTCATTTGGTTTTTGTTGGCACAGGGGTAGACCCAGGGTTCAATGCTACAATAGCGCACCAACAAAACCCTAACTACCAACCCTTTCGACAACACCTATAAAGCATATGAAGTCTCACCTGAGGTAGAGGAAGGGGTGGTTGTAGGACTCAAATGTCTGCAACCTTAGCTGGGACACAGATATGTGATTCTAGTATTTAACAGAGCACTCAGCAGTAAACCTTCATCAATATCTAACCAATATCTACTTCGCAGATAAAACAGAGCATCGCAACATTCACCCAGATCTAATGTATCTAAGCATTTAACATAAGGAATTAGATCAAATATAGAAGATTCAAGCACTAAGAAAGTTCTGCAAGATACCATATATATAAAATATGCAGAACAAAAACGAAATGCTAGAAATGACAGAATAACAGTAAAATATCCAGCATAATCTTCACAATACACATAAATGATATACGAAATAGCAACAGAAATAGCACTTTGAATCAGA
>ML791559.1:33223-43946 GCA_009831015.1 Picea engelmannii | reverse complement strand
CCGTACACAGGTGTTGTCTGATGCGTTACCACTCGAAGGGGTACCAACAGGGGTTACAAGGGTGGCCAACAAACGTGCGCTTAAGAACCACTTGTATTTCCTGCGTGTATGAATCCCTCAACCACGGGTTTATGCGCGTAACGACAAATCTCGGTGGCTTAAAGACGCCGGAATACGTCTCTACCCTGGAAAAAAAATACCCACAATTTCTGCCAAGGAAAGTGCTCTGATACCACTTGCAAGATACCAAATATATAAAATATGCAGAATAGAAACGAAATGCTAGAAATGACAGAATAACAGTGAAATATCTAGCATAATCTTCACAATACACATAAATGATATACGAAATAGCAACAGAAATAGCACTTTGAATCAGATAGCAATGTTCATAGGCCTCTTCGAGGGGGAAACCTCCAATCGAGCAGCGCTCTGTTACAATAATATCCAAGCTAGGGTTCTCATACCCTCAACTCCTATTTATACTAAAAAGAAGCATCTAGAGGAAGATCCTTCTAGAAGTGGAAGCTTCTATTAGGTCTTCTTACATCTGCCTTATTCTATTTTATTGAAAGGTCTTATTAATATTGACCTTTATTACATCTGAATACATTGATCTACCTATGTGCGGGTTAGGACCTTAACAAGTTCACAGAGGTCATATCTAGCATCCAAATTCATCATAAGCACAAAGTACAAACATATTTATCTATCTATCTATCTATGTCAAGCACTTAGCAGATAACACATAAGTACACCAACACATCGCACAAAGCAGAGAAACACATCATATACGTGGTTCACCCCCACCGTGGGGCTATGTCCACCAAATATTATTCTTTATTAGCTTCTTCAATCAAATACATGCACAGAGCCACAAAAACCTTACTCCGAATAGGACAGGAGATTTGCGCACCTCGCTAGATCCTCCTTCCTTGCATTATAGCACAAAGCCCTTCACAGTCTGTTACAACCACTTGAACTTAGATCTGCAAGTCTCTCACAATATGCACAAAGCATTCAAAAGCCACACTTGCACTTAGCACAACATCACATAGATGCATCTTCCCTCTTTTCCTTACATCGCCTAGACATCTATTTATATATTACAAAATAGGCCTAAGCATGGGTAAACCCATGGGTCAACATTCCCATACCCATTACATATTCCCAAATCCCAAAAAGGGGTCGAGATCCCATTATCTCTACTTCATCTTGTGCCCCACCTTTGACAGGTTGTCGAAGTCCAAAATGGTCAAACTTGACCAAGGATCTCTCAAAACTTGGTCGAGGGCCAATGGGCCCCCAGCACTCACTTGTGACTCATCCCGAGTCACTCCGATGTAGGAAGTTTTTCTTCGAAAGCCTCAAGCTTGGTTCGAGCTGCTTCGACTTGTTGTTTTTCTATGACCTCTTGTTCATAAAACTCTTGGATGACTACATCATTCACAGGTCCTTCCAGGCGCTGCTCAGCTGCATTAACAACCTGCTCTAGTTCTTCTCCTCAGCCTTCAACTTCTATGAACAATTGGTAGGCCTTATCTTGTATGGGTTAGATTCTATGAGTTACTTCCATAACTCTTCTCTGAATAGCGTGAATCTATTGTTGGGCGGTGCATTTCTCTTGAGATCTCTTCATTCTTTCCACAACTAACAAGAGCTTCAACTATGCCTGTATTGTTTCGGCTTGATACTTTGCCTCTTGGAGTTGTGACTCCAATGCTCTTAATTCTGGACTCTCAGTGAGTCATTCATATGTCAGGGAACTGTGATCACTCGGCTGCTTGTATTCCATAGCAAGGGCCTTTAGTCTCTCAACTACACTCCTGGCAGTTTCTTCTCTTTGGTCCTTCACATCCCATGGGGTCTCGGGCACTGTGCGTAGTTCTAAGTCTGCGATGCGTTGTTGTAGTTGTTGGATCACTTCTTCAAGCTTCTCTACTTTCTATGTAACTCGATATTCTGCCTTTATTTCTACGACTGTCATAGAGAGAAGTGATTCGTTGACTACTTCCTTTACTTCGAGTTGTTCGACGAGCAACTGTTCTTTTCCTTGTTGTATATGTTCTTTTTCTTCATTGAACTTTGCTTGGAGGGAAATATTTTTATGTTCTGCAGCTCGATGTTGTTCTACAAGTACTCCTTGTACTTGCGTCAAAGCCTGGGTGGCTTGTTCTATTTCCTCTTGTGCTCGTCGAAGGTGAGCTTCGACTGTATCAACTAATTGGTGGAGTTGGGTTGGCTCGTCTCCCAGCTTTGGTGTTCCCAATGGAAAAGGTGCAGTGGAGACTATGCGGCTGGACTGTAGTGCCTGTTGTACCCCTCGAAGTTTGATTTCAATCCTATCATACATTTCTTCTTGCTTGGCCTCTTGTTTTTCTACTATTTCCAGCGAAGCATCGTTTAGGGCTACTATGAGGAAGTCGAAGTCGTCAGAGGTGAGGATAGTCTGCATCTTGGTCATGGAGGCTTTCGATTTCTTCTGGGAAGAAGGTTTTGGAGGTGAACCCTTCCTCTTCTTCAGGGGATCAACCTTGTCTCCTTACTTTTGTTCTACTTATTTTTCATCTAACTCTTTTCCATCACCTCCTTGCTCTAGTGATATGGAAGCAGTCTTCATGGATGCACTGTCTAATCCTTGGAACTCTTTGGTCTTCTTTGTCCTGCTAGGTCTGGGTGTATCCTTCATATTTTCTGGGATGTCGATGTCAGATATCTCTGTGAGGTTGGCGGGGATAAGGAGGTCAACGGACCATTCCTTAGTAATCTCCTCCACATCCTCCTCCGTCATCTTGTAGTAGGACTGATGTTGTTTCTTATGTTCATCGGTGCATGCTGTAATATAAATGAAATGTCATTCTGCACTAAAATTCATCAAAGGTCAGAACCGGTGTAGAGTGTTCGGAATCATGCAAGGCTCAGAATGGATGGCTCTCTTAAGATGATCATAGTAGGTATGAAAAACAACATTTGACTGCCACTATTTGTTCATATTGTTGGAATACCAAAGTGTAATTAACTTCGCGGTGAGCGGCTCAAATGGCTCGATGTCGGGGAAGGTCGCACCTTCCAGCATCTCCCAGGCGATGAATGCAATAAGGATTAAAATCCAACTAAAATGGAATTCATAACCTTGATCTTGTGCTTCTCTACAGTCTAGTTCCAACTGATTCACCAGGTACTTCTCTCAGTTCATCTGTAGGCCTTCCGCGCAATTCCCTGCGAGGTCAACTACAAAGCCGGTGACTTGGGTACGTTGATTATTTATTACTAAATTCCCTACAATCAACTAATAGGTGAGGCACACTGCGCCACTCTGGATAGAATCTACCTTGTATCCTCATGTCCCCTTCTTGACATTGTCGTAGGTGTCCTTGATCCTCTGTGCTAGAGCACGATCCATGTCTTTTCCTAGATAAAAATCCTATGGATCAGGTCCCTACATACTCAACCATGTGATTTGATTGATCAACGTCGGATCAATTGTGATATGGTGGTCTAGCCACAAATAGTCACCATGGTAACAATAAAGAAGCATCTTGACACATGCATTCACCTCCTGGTGTCTTCCGAAGTGTGGGATCTTCATGACGTTCAACAAGGTGGACTGCGTGAGGTTATGGGTCCACGTCTGGGGGATTATATTTGAATTCTTCCCCTTCGTTATGGTCAAGTACTTATGTGGGGTGAGAATGTTATAGACTTTTCGGTCGCCGAGGTTGAAGTCACTAAACTTCAATGCTGCAATCTTTTCTTGGTCTACTCGAACTGCGTGGATTCCCTTCGGGAGGTTCACAGTGACCAAGGTGTAATCGAAATCTCTAGGCATGCTATCTCGATGTACTGTGTTGCTCAGAGGTGGTATGTAGGTGGGTAATATAGTCAGGATCAATTTGGCATTCGCTAGATCATCCCTATGCTTGGTTTGCTTTTCATCTGATGGTCGAGATGGTCCAGCTCTGCGAGCAGTCGACGGAGATGTTTGCATTGTTCTTGTGGATTATGCCTGTACACCTATATATAATCCTCTCTCCGACATGAATCTTTCAGTCATCAGGTTAAGGAGTACCTATGTCACAGATTCTTTGACTGCATTGAGCTCCTCGGACATACATGCTCGGGATTAACTAGATCAGGTTCATATTAACCTAGACACTGTAATTGAATAGATGGAAACAATGTGATGATCACTATGCAAGATAAAATTAGTCTACGGGCTCAAATTCTTGGTGAGAAAAAGTGTTCTTGGTGCATGGTGCGATGAGATAAATAGGTAACTCGACAACGGGTCACTTGCAATGGGTATGAAGCCTTCCTGAACTCTATTATGTTTGTTATGGCATGGTCCCAATGGTCTAATGGTGAGTTGTCTGGTCATAAATGTCTTTCTACCCGTTCGGAGAGTTTTTCTAACAATTATAATGTCCCCAACGTCTATATTGCTTCACCATGGTGAAGTGCCATGTGTCGTTGTGCTGATATCCTGGTGAAGCTCCAATTTTGCAAATTTTCCTTCTGTGAGGTTCCTTCTGGATCTTTCTATAACTTTTTGATCTTAGC
This sequence comes from Picea engelmannii, assembly GCA_009831015.1. Classification (NCBI taxonomy): domain Eukaryota; kingdom Viridiplantae; phylum Streptophyta; class Pinopsida; order Pinales; family Pinaceae; genus Picea; species Picea engelmannii. Next base: position 39,386 of record ML791559.1, on the reverse strand, counting down.
TCTCTTCTTACTTAGTTTTCTAGCCTTCTTTCTAGTGAGCTTCATCTCAATATTCCTTTTCTTATTCTGATTCTTATCTTCTTTTGACATAGTGACTTCGCGCTGTTGATATTATTTCCTAGGATTCAAGGGTAATACTTATTTTTTATCTGGGATAGGTATTTCAGTCTTATGTGGGTCCTCTACTGTTCTTGCAACTTTGATATCTACGTCGTTGTTGTGAAATAGTTGTGATATATTCTCTTGTTCTTCAATCAAGTGTGCGATCCTTTTAGTTATAAAATATTTTAACTCTTGTTTCTTTTGCTCTAAGACTTCTTCTTCTTCCTTCCTTCTAGCTTGATCTCTTTCAATCTAAGGTCTTCCTAGTAACATGGTAAATGGAGCATTTTCCTCAATAAATTTAATGATCTCAAAATCTTCTAACGAAGTTCCATTGGCATTCATAGGTATATGAAAAAGCTTCCCACATAGGGTTATCAGTTTTCCTCTGAATAATCCTATTCCTCCCAGTGAAGGAACCATAGCAGGCTTTCCTAAAAGTTCCCAGGTTCTTTTTGTCATAGCATTCACATGTGTTTCCTCATCCAGAACACAGTCAATGTCGAAGTCTCATAATCTTGCTTCAATGCATTCTTTTTCTTTGAAGATATCTGATAACATGACATGTCAGTGGTCATTCAAGGTTTCTCTCATCTATAACAATACATTCTCTGATTCTTTCTGGGATTCTTCCATAATCTTAGTTTTTGGATCTGCCTTAGGGTTTTCTTGGTTTAGATTCATTCTTTCAACTTTAGCAATCATTCTAGGGAAATCCAATACATCACGGTCCATATCTTACAACAAACACAACTAGGCCTTCTCCTAGGGATTTTCTTAACAAGATGTCCTGGTTTTTTGCAACTGTAACAGAGGGTTAATCCTTTGTTTATTTGAACTGATCCCCAGCTCTTTTTGTACTGCGCGCTAGGATCGTAGGAGCTAACCTGCAAAAAATTATTTCTAGGATTCTGCATCCATTTGTTGGTCCAAATATTCTTTCTATGCATAGGTATAACATACCTTTCACTATTCTTATTAGATCTACTCATGTCAAACCTTCTTTCATTTACTAGTACCCTAGTTTTCGAGATAGGACAGAATCTATCAAACATACCTAGATCCATGCTTTAGAAACAAAATTTTCCACTTGTCTTATTTCTACAGAGCACAAATCTTTCAGATCTAGAACTTTTCACTATTCTTACCTTTATCAGAGCACAAAGCTTGCAGATCTAACCTCTTTTCTTCAGATCTAACCTCTTTTCTTGGCACAGAGCTTCACAAGTCAAGCAAAATGTTGTGCACTAGGGAAACAGATCTACACATGGAGATTTCTCAGTTTCATATCGAATCTTTGCACAACGCTTCTTCTTCCTCAGTTCCTAGCAATCACAGTTTCAGTCCCAGTAACAAAACCATTTGTTGGCACAGGGGAAAACCTAGGGTTCAACGCTACAACAACACACCAACAAAACCCTAAATACCGACCCTTTCGGAAACACCTGCGAAGTAGATGAAGTTTCACCCAAGGTAGAGGAAGGGGTGGTTGCAGGACTCAGATGTCTGCAACCTTAGATGGGACACAGATCTGTGATTCTAGTATTTAACAAAGCAATCAGCAGTAAACCTTCATCAATATCTAACCAATATCTACTCTGTAGATAAAACAAAGCATCACAGCATTCACCCATATCTAATGTATCTAAGAACTTGCCATAAGGAATTAGATCAGATCTAGCAGATTCAAGAACTAAGCAAGTTCACAGAGGTCAAATATAGAATCCAGATTCATCATAAGCACAAAGTATAAACAAATCTATCTATATATCTATTTCAAGCACTTAGCAGATAACACATAAGTACACCAACACATCGCACAAAGCAGAGCAACACAACATATATGTGGTTCACGCCCACCCTGGGGATACGTCCACCAAATCTTCTTCTTTATTAGCTTCTTCAATCATATACATGCACAGAGCCACAAAAACCTTGCTCTGCATAGGACAAGAGATCTTCGCACCTTGCTAGATCCTCCTTCATTGCGTTACAACACAAAGCCCTTCACAGTCTGTTAAAACCACTTGCACTTAGCTCTGCAAGTCTCTACCAGTATGCACAAATAATTTACAAGCCACACTTGCACTTAGCACAACATCACATAGATGCCTCTTCCCTCCTTTCCTTACATCGCCTAGACATCTATTTATATATTAAAAAATAGGCCTAAACATGGGTAAAACCATGGGTCGACAATCAAATACCCGTTACGTATTCCCAAATCCCAAAAAGTGCCCAAAAAGGGGTCAAGATCCTGCGATCTCTGCTTCGTCTTGCGCCCCGCCTTCGATATGTTGTCGAAGTCCAAAATGGTCAAACTTGACCAAGGATATCTCAAAACTTGGTCGAGGTCCAACAGTTTTGTTGTGGTTAAGCTCTGAGATTCAAGGCTGGAAGGAATTGCTTGACCATCTCACCCTTTTTAAAGACATTGGTTACAAGTATGGTTCTTTTCGCCCATCCATGAATTCACTCTGTTGTATGAAATGAAAAATGGCTCGATAATGTGTTGGTTTGTGTTTTCCTGAGATTGGAAACTATGTAAACGCATGGGTATTTTCTCTGGAATGACTGTGTGGTTATTTGTTTGCAAATGGAAGAATTGATTGGTTGAAGTTATGATTTCGTTAGTTATTCTGTGTGGTGGAAACTGTGATGGATCTCTGTTGTTTTAGTAGTTATGGGTATTTTGTTGGAGTATTATGCTTTGTTTGGCCTTGTTGGTCGCCTCCTCACAATTATAGTAACCATATCCAGTTGCATTCGGGCACTTTGGGGTTGTTGTGTATGTTTCGAACTACCTTTTGGTCACTATGTATCTTCCAGAGCTATGTTCATTGGTTTTTCACCTGGTCATGGACTTATTTTTGTGATATTGGCATCGACACAGTTAGTTATGGGTGGCCATTATGCCAAGAAGTATGCTTTTATGGTTGTTGGTAATACCTTGGGTCTGCATTTCAATCGACATTGCTATAAATTGGTTCGTATCTTGAGAAAAGCACGAGGGTTATGCCTATGCACGTTCTTGGTATTGGTTCGGCTCTTGAGAAAAGCACAAGAGTTATGCCTATGCATGTTCTTGGTATTGGTTATTATCCCATGAGAAATCATTGCTCCTCTACATTGTTTCCTACCCTACTTGGTGTTGAACTGTCACAATATTACACAAACTGAGAGTTATAAAATCATGTGTTTCAACTGTGCTTGTTTTGAAGGTTTTCTACCTATTGTTGATTGGTTCGACCTCCAGTATCCCTATGTTTTGGTGACGGAGAAAACTCTTGATTATTTCTTGTGTTCATGCTTATAGAGCCCAATTTTGTTAAACCCAACCAGTCGCACTCTTTTCGAGTATCTTGCTGACTGTCATATGTTGGTTGAGTGGTTATGACAGTTGCTTGAGTATTGTCTTGTCTTTGTTTGATCGGGTTGTTGGAAAGTTGTAATGGCGAATGAGAATTAGTATACATTCGTTGCCTCCTTTTGTTTTGATAGTTGCATCGATAACCTAGCTCTCTTTTCTTTGAGTAAATTGGTTGATTGGGACTAAATGGTAATGTACAGTCACAGGGTTGCCTCTTTTCGTTATGCAATGCTCGTTGTGTTCCTACAATGTGGTATCAATTGAAGTGGGTGGTTGTTGTGTGTTTGATTAGTCTCGATCGGGATCATTGCAAGTTGGAAAGTTGGTGACTCTGACTTGGTCGTTTACTGTGTATGGTTTATGGAGACATCGTGCATCATTTTGTTTTATTGCACCATCAGAGATGAAGCACGGGTTTTGTAGTATTGTTTCATTGCAAATTTAATTATTAATATTGTCAAAAGAATAAAATCGGGCATATTGTAAAGGAGACGGTTCAACTAAGGAAAGACCCGTGTCTATGTTTGATTTAGGGAATTACGAATTATGGGAATTTGTTTATATTTTATAGAAATATATGATGTACAGAGATGAAACAATATGATTGTGTGTTCCTTTGGATTTTGTTTTAAATAAAAAAAATAAGTAAATGAAAAGAAACGAGAATTCTATTAAAAGGAAGGTTGAAAGGCATAGTGATTATGAGTATGATGATACATTGTGTTAATGAAAAAAAATTGAAGATTTAAATGTGGGACAGTGAACAAGTTTTAACACACAAAAATTGTTTAATTGGTGTTGGATCGTTGTATTGGATACATAACTGTTTTTATGGATTACTTAATTGGTTTTTCGAATAGTATTCGTTCTTTTCCCTACCATTATTTCACTTTTCTCTCAATACAACTCTCCTTGCCTTCCTATATTCAATATCCACTCCCTGTTCTTAAAATTTAATTATAGTTAAGATCAATTATGTATTATGATAGTTAAAGGATCGCACTGGGATAAATTACAGTGATATATTCTTCTAATTTACGATGCAGTTGATTGTTTGATGTTGTGAGCAGTAATCATGATCTTTTCCCCCTCATTTTAACACTTTTTCGCTCAATACAATCCCTCACATATCCTATAACCCTTGTTCACCCCCTTCTCCTTGAAAAGCATTAAACGATTGTATGGATTTGATTGCATGAGTCTGATATGTTGTTGAGCCAAAATTTGTTTCATATTTAAAAGAGTTGTCATGTATGGTTGTTTAAGAAACTATATGTTAATCAATAATGCATACAGGAATGAGCCTTTTCAGCAAAGGTAGCCATTGTCGGCGTAACAAAGGAAGAGGAAATTGGAACAGGGGCCCTAGAAAGCCAAGGTTCTTGATACACTTTGATGCAGAATCGAAAGAGTTATGCCAGCTATTTCAAGCTGGATTTTTTAACTGGATTGGGAAAGGATTGGTCCAACCTAGGCTAGAAAGGCATCCCTTCCAAGCCCCACATGTCCCTAGTATTCCAGTGCCCCCTCATGTTTCACTACAACGTGAAATATCTGAAAATGACAGATGGAAAGAGATTGTCCACCCAACAATATCCCAACATCGTGGCTAGCCTAACTTGTCTCTCCATGCCCCTCCACCTGTTAATCAAATTGTCCAAGCTTCCCATGTCCACTCACTAGTACAATCTTCCCATGCAAGAAAAATGTTAAAAATTGAGGCCCACTGTTGTTCCAGAGTATGTACTCAAGGCTATAAAGTATAGAGTCTACGCATCCAAACTGAGTGAGTGATAAAAAAAGGGAAAGGACAACTTCAGGGAAGAAATCTATGGGTGATTTCTAAGTTGTCTTTGTCTTTGTCTTGCTTCCAAATATTCTTGAATGTTGATATCTCGTTCGATGGTTGGCCATGAACGTTTGATCCATGCCCGGGTGATGGCAGTCTTAAGTGTAGTATCGAAAAGATTCAAAACGATGTTGGTTTGATCTGATAGGTCGGGTTCAATGTTGGGTTGTCTTACGATGGGTATTTTCATGGAGTAACAGAGCCTTTAAAAGGGGTTGATGTTTTAAAGTGCTATTTCAATTTTTTATTATACAAGTAAAATTCAGTGAAACCAAATAAAATTTAGCAAAATCAAAGGTCGTTTTTTGTAACTGAGTTGAAATCTGAAACCGAGTGTGAAACGAAAGAAAACATAGAGCTATCAACAATGTGGGGCATCAATTCCATAGGAATCCCACGCTATAACAGAAGAAGAAAGGAAAAGAGACACCTTGATAAAGCATAAAATGGAGAGATCTAAGTAATCCAAAGGTCTTGTACCTGCTAATAGTCGATACAGAGGAAAAGCTATAAATAACTAGATAACTGAAACCTGATCGCCACAGTAGAAGTTGTACTAAATTGCAATTAAAACATTTATCAAAGATGTATATAAAAATGACATGAAGTATGAAAATAACAGAGGAAAACACATAACTCAATCTTCACAGAATATGGAGTCTTCAATACGCTTTGTATTAATCTTGGAAAAGGAGAACTTTCTCTATTACAATCTCCAAAAGAAAAATCCCATTAGTTCCTTTCCCAAATGTATATTTAAACAAACTTGTAAACATTTAGAATTCCAAACATTCTAGAAACTTGTTGGTTACGAATGAAGGATTGAAACGTTTCATTTCCTC
>ML791559.1:0-26839 GCA_009831015.1 Picea engelmannii | reverse complement strand
TGAACAGTTAGATGTAAAAACAACTTTTCTCCATGGGGATTTGGAGGAAGAGATTTATATGCAGCAGCCACAAGGGTATGAGGTCAAAGGGAAGGAGAATTTGGTATGTAGGTTGAAGAAGAACTTATATGGCCTAAAGAAAGATCCAAGGCAGTGGTATCTAAAGTTTGATAGGTTTATGACAGAACAGGGTTATAGTAGATGTCATTCTGATCACTGTGTTTATTTTGAAAAGCTAGAAAATGGAAGCTTTATTATCTTGCTATTGTATGTAGATGACATGATTGTTGCAGGATATAAATGTGGTTAAGAAGAAATTAGCCAATTCATTTGCGATGAAGGATTTGGGTGCTACAAAGAAAATCATTGGCATGATAATAACAAGAGACAGAAAAAATCGCAAATTGACATTGTCTCAGGGTGAGTACACAGAGAATGTGTTGGAGAGGTTTAGCATGCAGAATGCAAAGCCAGTTAGTACACCTTTGTCCAGCCATTTCAAATTAATTAAGGAAATGTGTCCCAAGACACAGGAGGAGATAGAATGCATGTCCAGGGTCCCTTATTCATCAGAAGTTGGCAGCTTGATGTATGCAATGGTTTGCAGAAGACCAGATATTGCACATGCAGTGGGAGTTGTGAGTAGGTATATGAACAATCCAGGTAAAGAACATTGGGAGGCAGTAAAGTGGATTCTCAGGTATTTGAGAGGTATTGCTACTCATGCATTATGTTTTGGAGGTTCAGACACTTTTCTATAGGGACATGTTGATTCAGATATGGCAGGTGATAAAGACAGTAGGAGGAGCACCACAGGGTATGTTTTTACTATAGGTGTAACAACAATAAGTTGGATTTTGAAACTGCAAAAGGTTGTTTCACTTTCAACAACAGAGGCAGAGTATGTTGCTGCTACAGAGGCTAGTAAAGAGATGATTTGGTTACAAAGGTTTATGGAGGAATTGGGAAAGAAACAGGAGAATAACAGGTTGTACTGTGACAGTGAGAGTGCAATTCATCTTGCAAAGAACTCAGCCTTCCATTCAAAGACTAAGCATATACAGTTGAGGTACCACTTCATACGATCCGCCTTGGAAGATGGAAATTTGAAGTTGGAAAAGATACACACTAGCCAGAATCCTGTAGACATGTTAACAAAGGGAGTAACCAAAGAGAAACTGAGTTCTTGCTCAGTTTCAGTTGGTCTTCAAGAATGAAGATGAATATGAGAAATTTGCTAGGTCCAAGAAGGTTCAGAGTCCAGCATATACAGTAGCAATGGAGTTATTGAGATCAGTCTCCAAGTGGGAGATTGTTGGTTGTGGAGCCTGATTATCTTCCTAATTCAGAGGTATTTTACTTTCATCCATGTTTATACCCCATGAAGTATTTACACCCCAGAAGTATGTACACTCTTCCACGCGAGGGAGTGCAGATCTGGACCATTCATTATAAGGTCGTATATCTAACGGTAGAAATTATGTTAGGGTTTTTTTCCCTAGAAAGCAACCCTCTGTTATGAGGGAAATGTGTTGTGGCTATGCATTATGGTGAGTATTGTATTATGAGAGAGGATACTGTGAGAGAAAGAATAGGAAGTTACAATGGGTTTTTCTGTAGGTTGTATCCCTTCATTTGCTAGATAATAATAAAGGAAGGAACTGGCAATTTCTCTAGTGGACGTAGCCAATACTGGGTGAACCACGTAAATATGTGTCTCTATTGTATTGTGTATCTTTTGTGTTTTGTTTCCGCATTTATTTTATTTTATTTCTCCGTAGTCCTATTTTTCTAACACTACTCGCCTTCTGCGCTCGATATTCGGTAATTCGACTAGTCAGACTGTTAGACAACAATTTGGCCCAGTCGAAGGAGAAACCCTCAGCAACTGTATGAATAAGTGGTACCCATGGGAGGAAAAAGTGAGTATTTTCCTCCTTCTCATACAACCTACATGCCATCATCGCTATATACTTGAATTGCATCTCTAAGGAGGAGATTGAATAGATTCCATGAGTATCAGCCCTGAATTTTGTGGGGTGCGAAACCCAATCTTTGATCAGATCGGATAGATTGTTTCCATACTGCTTCCATTCCTTATTCCTGAAACCCTATAGGAATTCGGTATTGTGAGTAAGGTTCGGTGTGGGTGACAATTTATACATTGATTGTAAATGCTCCGGTCTGAAAGTCCCAATTGTCACCCTCTATTCGTTGATAATTGTCCTAGTCGGGATGTCCACATGGTCCAACGCCCACCTGATCATATCATAATAGGGAAGAAGTTGTGACCTTTCCGCTATTTTGTGCATCTATTCTTGAGCGATTATTTTTTATTTGGTTGACAAGTCATCCTTCTCGTTGTCGCTGGAATCATTCGAGAAGTTTATCAACTCGGAATACAGAACGTTGGAAACGTACATCCATGTTTTGAAATAATTAATACTTCGGGGTGAGGTATCAGAAACAACGTTTGAACCCTGACCTGAACTCTCAGTAGCTACCTTGGGCACTTTTCACAGAGCCATGATAGAGAAACTTGCAACTAGATCCCTTGTCGGAAAGATTGAAAACACAAACATAAGTTATCTTGGTGAAATGGCTCTGCATGCAATAGAAATGAAAACTGAAATAATGAAAGGAAACCCTATGCCTTGATCATTTAATCCTATGCAATTCCGTGCCGACGGAACGTTCAAATCGTTTAATAGAAATATTTAGAAGTAAAACAAGATCTTGCTATCCACCACCTCACTGAAAATCAAATAAATGCCATAAATGCTTGACGATTCGTGACCTAGAAAAACGCAAAAACATTCAAGACTCCATCCGTAAACCGTGTGTGTTAAAGGTTGCTTAAGGCATTAATTAATCTGGTTTACCTCTTTAATTAAGTGCACTTTATTCACTAATCCCCTTTTTTTGACGTTCTCCATATCGGGTGATTTCAATCCTAGCCGTTGGACCCTAAAAACCCGAAATCGCGATGGTGCGATTAGGTTGATTTTTTGTGATTCGACTTAAGCCTTTAACTAATCCATGCTAAATTAATGAATATCACGACTTCATGGATCAGAGTTACAAATGTGTTTCCCTTTAGGGAAGCAATTGTTGAGTCGCAAAATCACAATAGTGATTAACTAAGCTTTAAAGTGATCTACTCTCAATACTAACCTCGGTAACTTTAACACAACTTCGCGACTTCGCAAGTCAGAAGTTTTAGAAGCGTTCAACGTGTAACTCCCGAGAGTGAGAGTATGAGGTGATGAAAGGCGATAATCCTCACTTAGTCATTTAGTAATGGTGGTTAGGACCAAAAAGGTTTTCGCCATTTCGCGTGTCAGGATACCACGACTTTAGTGGGTAGAATCGTGAAATAAAAGAAGTCTTGAAATCAAGATTTTGGGGCTTAAGTATAGCATTTCACCTATTTAGAGAAGGGTGGCTCCAACATAGGCTCCAACTAGGGATCTTGTCTCTTTGTGGGATGAGAAGGACAGTAGACCAAGTGCCTGTATTGGGTAAATGGAGTCATTATTTGCTTCTGTGAAACTTGTTTGGAAGGAGGATACAGAGGGAACTTTGAGGTTTAAACTTTATTTCCGGAAAACTTTCAAAACTCGACACGCTTTCTAAACTCAACTACAGTCCATTTGGTGACTTTCCCTTTCTCGAAGCTGGCATCGGGTCTGCTTAAGATGGTCCAAATGATATTAGGAAATTCAATAGGTCCTGTAGGTTTTAGCTTGCATCAAAACGAAGTTAAATCCATGCTTTTAATCAGGGAGACCTGCATGAACTTGGGTTGTAGATCCAGTTTCGAAAAGGCTAATTACCAGAGTGTAGAATAATTTAAGTATGACAACCTTACAGATATCTTAGATATTGCTTCACTGCCAGCGAGCCTGTTCAGTACCCCGATGAAGTTATCTGGTTCCCTTTATTGAATTTCCTTTCACCACTCCAAACTGTGATTTTTCATTTAAACACTGAGATGAGGGCAATAATTTTATGAATTTCCTTTCATCATCTCTTTGGACTAGATGGGGGCAATCAATTATGAATTTCCTTTCACCATCTGTCTTATATTTTACTTTTGGAATATGAAGTGGGGGCAATCTATTTGGTATAAAGTATACCGGGGGTGATATCTGTGTAATATTTTCTACAGAGGCCTGTCACCTTGCTTTGAGTGCTCTGGACCAACTTTCTCTCGACCTTCAAAAAGTCCTAGTATGTAGGAAATTATGGGGGAATTTAATTCCAGGGGTCTTCCTTTGAGCAAGACTTGACCATTTGAAACCTGTTAAAAGACCTAAGAGAGCTAGGATCAACCTATGCATAACTTTGTTCAGCGGGAGACCGAGGAGTCGCAAAGGCCAACTTATTTTCAAAAATTCATTCGCTAGTTTCCAGAACTAAAGCATAACCTCTTCTTCTTCTGTGGAGGGTATGGGAAGCTGTCAGATCTTAAGAGGAGACCAAGGACAGAAAAGGAAAAAAGAGAATGTTTTGGACTTCAAAAAACCCGGACGTTAAGACATAATCCTGACTCTTTTTCGGGTGAACCCTTTTAGAAACCATGGTAAAAGTTGTTCTTTTAAAGACAATAAAAAGTTGTTCTTTTAAAGACGTGTTAGGAGAACATATCATACTCGTGAGACCATGCTACATTTAAGTGATGTTCATTTGAAACCCAAATACTTTGGAAATTCATAACTTTTCCTTACCATTTTGTTTTCTTCTAAAAAAAAAAAAAAATGTCACCTATTCCGGGTGAGTCAATTTCCTAATACATGACGGTCCGTTTTCTCATTTTGTTGTTTGGGATGTAAGTCGGAATCCTGTAAGAAACAAAATGAAGAGTATCATGCCTTCAAGATTTATGGGATTCGATGTGTTGGAAATTCCATATCTTTACTTCTAGGAAATCACTAACCTGTTTTATTTACGATGAAAGTGAACTTACCGAAAAGCTATAAAAGACAGAAAACACAAACCGGTATATACAATGGAGATTAAAAACTCATTTATTGCATATAGTACTTTAAATAGTGCTCGTTAACAGGGGCATTGAGGATTTTACTGTCCAAATTCTCTAACAGAAATGAATTTGTCCCTTTAGAAGCTGAGACTTTGAACGGTTCATACCAGATATGATCAAATTTACCATGTTTTGTCGAGTCTTCCCTTCTAGCATCCCATTTCAAAACCAAATATAACAATGGGGGTTAGATTTTATAGGCAAAATCAATAAAATAAAATATAACCCCCATTGTTGAAAATGGGCTTTGGTTTTGACAGGGACCAGAGGTAGCGTTGGAAGCTTTTGTTTGCCCGTGAACAACTGGCAAGGGTTACAGGATATGACTTTGGCGTTGACATATGAGAATATTTTAGGCCAATAATATCCTGCCCTCAGGATTTTATAAGTTGTGGCCCTCCAGGCGTGATGCCCTTCGCATACTCCTTTGCGAAATTCATTTATGACCCCCTTTGTTTCTAATTCTACCAAACAAACCAGTAGGAAGCCTAATGGGTCCTTCCAGTACAATTGGCTTTAGGATATACAGTATTTCACTGCATGCATATTCAATGTTCTGGATTTAGCTGGAGACAGATCGCTAGGGCATTTCAGGATCAGTAGGTAAGACACTATGTCTTTATACCAATCCGATAATGAAAACTTCTCTTCGATTTTGGTTATAGCTATTGGGTCATTGGGCTCGTTTACGTCCCCACATCCTTCATATCCCTGTAGGTTATTCATTCTGAGTGCTCTGAAATTTAATTCAGCTAAGATCTTAGCCAAACCCTGTCCCTTTACTAGTTTCGTCAATTTCACCTCTAAATCGAATTCTTGAATTTTAGCAAGCCACCGATCCCTCTTCCTATTGCTATCAGGCTGAACTATTATATCATTTATAGAACTGGTGGGCACGTATGCAATTACCTTAGAGTGTATCACATAGGTTCTAAAAGCCTTCAACGCCTTCACCATAGCATACATTTGCTTTTCCATTATATCATATCTCAATTCAGCGTCTCTAAGACTTTTACTAAAAAAAGTTATTGGTTGCTCGAAACCTTCTTCATTTTTCTGGAGGAGCACTGTCGCCATTGTATGTTCGGAAGCGAACGAGAAAATGAGGAAATCCTTTAGATAATCGGGGCTTTCCAGCACGAGTGCTTCACTAATAACTTTCTTGATGCGTGCAAATGACGCTTTAGCTTCCGTCGTCCATTTCACTTCGTTGTTCTTATTTAGCATATCTGTGATCAATTTCACAATTTCAGCAAAGTTTGGGATAAATATTCTCAAAAAATTTATTTTTCCTAAAAATAACTGAATTTGTTTTATATTCTAGGAATATTTATGGTGTCTATAGCTTCTACCCTTTTAGGGTCGATTTTAATTATGTCTCGAGACACAATGTGGCCCAAGAGTTTACCTTCTTGCATCGCAAAGTGAGACTTCTTGGGGTTTAAAGACAAACTGAATTTTTGGCATTTTTCGAACGTTTGCTTCATATGTATCAGATGGTCTTCATCGGATTTAGAAAAAATGGTTAGATCGTCAAGGTAGATAACCATGAATTTATCTCTCTCACCGACGAAAGCAATATCCATAGCACGTTGGAAAGTAGCCCCTGCATTCATCAAACCAAAAGGCATTTGGTCATACATAAATGTGCCCCAAGGGGTGGTGAAAGCTAGTTTTTCTTTATCATGCTCATTGACAGCAATTTGGTTGTAGCCAGAAAACCCATCGATCATCGACATCCTGTTTTCCCCAACTTATTTTTCCAAAACTTGATCCATTTTGGGTAGAGGATAATTGTCTTTGAGAGAGGACTTATTTAAATTTTTGAAGTCCACACACAGTATGATCTCCCCACTCTTCTTCCTAACCAGAACTAGGTTCGCCACCCAGACAGATTACCTGAGAGGTACAATTATTTTTGCGTCTAAAATCCTTTTCACTTCTTTTTCGACCACATGTAGTAGAATGGGGTTGATTTACTTGAGATTCTATCTGAAGGGTTTGACACCAGGTTTCAAAGGAATATTGTGCTCGATCACAGAGGTGTCATAGGTTCTGAGCTCATCATAAGACCATGCAAAGACATCCTTATATTGTCCGATTAAGTCTGTATACTTACTTTTTATCTCATGAGGAAGGTACTTTGATAGTTTCACTATCCTAGGTTCTTTGGCGGTGCCCACGTCACAGTCTTCGACCTCCTCTGGTTGGGGTTGCAAGTTAGACCTTAGAGGCATGTCATTTTGATCAAACAACCTTTCCAGAGGTATCAGGCTCTTTGGGATCTTATTACTTTTTAACAATAGCAGGCGATGATTTGTGATTTTTTCTTACAACTCCTGAGGCTCCTCCCCTTCCTGCATAATCCAAGTATGGTCATTTTGGTTTTCCTGGTCAATGTGAGTTTTGGAGAAATCATCCACCATTTCCAGGAACTTTCGGATATGTTCGTCATCTTCGAATACCTGCCAATGTTGTGTGTTGTTTGGTATGGATGGTTTGTGCCTTACCTCTATGTGGTATTTTAATTTGAAAGCGGTAGGGGATGCAAAAGTCGACGCTGCTTTGGCTAGTGAATCGGCTTGTTGATTTTCGGCTCATGGGATGAAATGAACCTTTGATGAAGAAAATAAATTTTCCATTAGATCCCAGACGCAATTTCTGTAGGACCTCAGTCTCAGGTGCTTGGCCTGGTACTGCCAATTTACCTGCTTCACAATCAGTTCTGCATCTCCATAGACCTCTACATTCTTTATGTTTAGCTTCTTGGCAACTTCTAGTCCCAAGACTAGAGCTTCATATTCGCATACGTTGTTTGCGTAGTTTATGTCCCACTGTAACCTATAAGAGAAGGGGATGATGAATTCATTTTCAAGTGCTACGAAAATCACACCCGCACCCGCTCCTTCACACGATGAAGCACCGTCAAAAAACATTTTCCAAGTCCCAGTGCTATACACCTTTTTAGCCGTCTTTTCAATTTTGATTTCATCAATATAACTTTATTCCATACAATTATTTTCACTATCGTCAAAATACAGAATACAATTTCCCAGGTCTTGATCAGCGACATAAACAGGGTAATTGTTAGGATTCTAAGGATCACTTAACGTATATGCCAACCATGTTCCCCTGTATAACTGAGTGAACTGCCCGTCGAAAACAGGGATCGTGGAATAGGTCATATCCAGCTGAAGGGATCCCCCAAGCTTGGCTCCCCAAGATCTAGATAATAGAAAACCATACTTCAAGGGTATATCAGCGACAACTACATCCATCAGGACATTTTTCACCGGAATCTAGGCGAGGGTGACTACGAAATATTTGATCATGCCCATGCACTTAACTCTTCTTGAATCGAACGAGTAAAGATCTCCATAGGGTCTGGTGATTTCGAGGCCTAGTCTATCCATAATAGATTTGGGCATTACGTTATGAGAGGCCCCAAAGTCCAGCATGCAATTATGCAACAGTTGATCATGCACTTTCAGGGTAATATAGAAGGGGGAGACAGTATCTATGACACCTTCAAAATGTGGACCAAAAGTGATATTAGGCTTATCATCTTCCAAATTTATCACGTCAGACTAACTCTCTAAATCTGAAAAATTTATCATCTTGGTTATTTTCTTTTGGTACACAGGATTCTTCGCCAACTCGGCCAAAGGTATTGGTATCTTGATCTTATTTATCTTGTTTTCTAGGCAGAAACTTCCCGCAATTTTCTCTGTTTCCTTGGCTGAAACTTCGGGCTCTTTCCTATCCATTTTATTTGTTTGCACTGTTTTATTTTCGGCGGTTCTGAGCATTTCAGATGTCCACATTTCCACTGTATTAGTTCTTCTCACTTGGGTTTCAGCCTCTTTTACGTTGGTATTTTGCGAGTCTACCTCTTTGTTATTTCGCATCTTGGTCCCCTTCTGGACAGGCTCGTATGTTTTGCCCCTAGGCAAAATTTTCTTAGGTTGAGAAGTCGACACAAGTTTGTTTTTAGGCCTTAGATTTTATTTATGCTAGAGCTCATCCATTATGGTGTTGGCTATCCCTTGAGAAGCGAGATAATCAACGTTGTTTAGGTTATTGCCTGCACCTCATGATTGTTCAGTGTTTAGAGACTTCTCTCAATCTTCTTTCATCAAATGAGGTTGTATATAGTCGTCGCCTAAATTGTTTACGTCTTCTTCCAAATCCTCGAACTCTTGCATATCATTTCCTCCAATAAAATTTTCATTTTTTAGAGGTGTTTGAATTTTTTTATCTTCATTTTTAATCTGTCTTTGTTGAATCTGAGGATTGGGGTTCCTCCTAAATTATCTCTTAACGAATTGATCAACTTTGGATTGGTCTAGCTCCATTATTGAGATTTTGTTTGATAGCTCTTTTATTATCCTAGCCATGTCATCCATTTTGTCATGTGAGGACCTTCCAGATCCAGAGGGACCCGCTTGTTCTCTGAAACATTTAGTTTCTCTGTTTCCCGTTTTGATTTTCGTCTTTAATTTACCTGAAGCCATAATGTTTGACTCAATTTCCACAATGTCATCTTGCATTCGAGTTAAGTCGGCTCCTCTCCTTTCCCTTAATAGTAGAGAAAAATTGGGTTCAAAAGCTCCAGCAAAAGTTACTTTGGCAGCGAGTTGGGACGATTTAACTTCAACAGGGATCTTATTGTACAACTTGTTAAATCTTTGGATAAATTCCATAACAGTTTCAGATCCTTTTTTCCTTAAAGACACGAACTCGGTCAAATAGTATAAATGATCCTTTATTTCACCCCATTGTTTGAGAAAAAGGTCTTCTAGCGCATCGTAGGATAATATTGAACCAGGGGGTAGGCTCCGAAACCAAGTTCTAACCTATCCCTCAAAGGTTTGGACAAACAAACGGGAATACACATCCTCATGTTCGAGACCTAGAATATCCGTGAATTGATCGAAGAAGTTGATATGATCAGTTGCGGTTAGATCCCCTTCTCCTGTGAACTTGGGTAAGTTTTTCATATAGTTTTCGGGTAAATCATGGAGGGGTACTGGAAGGACCAAGGGGGCATATCTAGCGGCTACTTTGGTGAAAACCCTAGGAAGATGTTGTTGACCTTGACCTCCTACTCCCCCTTCTCCTCCTCCGATGATGGCCATGGATGTCCTAGGAGAGGAAATTTGTGCGTTATAAAGAGGGTTGGTGAAGATGTATAGTGACTCCCTAGCTTCCTCGGGATGGAGGGGGGGGAAATCGAAGAAATTTTTACCAAGGGAGGTGAAAGTTGAAAAAGGGAGAGAGGATAAACGAGGACTTGGTTCCTCTGACTTGCAAGATATGTAAATGGGAAATCCCACCGGTGTTGAATCCATGGGTGTGGAAACTTCTTCGAGGCCTTGAGTGACAGAGAGGTTTATATTGAGAGTCGATGGGATATCAATAGGGATGAGATTTACGACAGGTGTGTCACCCCTACTAATGTAAGAGGTAGTCAGAGAGGTTTCGGTCTTAATCTCGGGTAGGATTTGCTTAGACTTTAGGGTCTCGGCTTCGACAGTACTATCCGATGTTTTTCCGAGAGAAATTTCTCGCGAGGACGAAGGTTCAAGAAAAGTCTTATCTTTATACTGACTGGAGTTTGGTTGGTAAACAACAATGTTTTGTTTGAAAATACCCCTTGGTTTGGTATTTTTTTAGGGTCGAGAACTCACATTGTTTAGAATTTGGGTTTTGTCTGGTGTTCCTTCGAAAGGATGCCAGCTTACTTAAAATTGGAGTCGCCAAGTGAATGGTAAATTTTTAGCCTTAATGAGGTGTTCTCTCTTTGTTCACTATCAAAAAATGAAACTTGGAAATGTCGTTCTCTCAGGGGAAAGTGACTACGATTCTCTGTCCCCAGCAACGGCACCAGAAATATGTTGTTCCAGAGTCTGTACTCAAGTCTATAAAGTATAGAGTCTAGGAATCCAAAGTGAGTGAGTGATAAAAAAGAGAAAGGACAACTTCATGGAAGAAACCTACGGCTGATTTCTGAGTTGTCTTTGTCTCGCTTCCAAATATTCTTGAATGTTGATATCCCGTTCGATGGTTGCCCATCAACATTCGAGCTCTACCCAGGTGATGGAAGTCTTAAGTGTAGTATCGAAAAGATTCAAAGTGATGTTGGTTTGATCTGATAGGTCGGGTTCAATGTTGGGTTGTCTTACGACGGGTACTGTCATGGAGTAACAAAGCCTTTAAAAGGGGTTGATGTTTTAAAGTGTTATTTCAATTTTTGATTATATAAGGAAAATTCAGCGAAACCGAATAAAATTTAGCAAAATCGAAGGTCGTTTTCCGTAACTGAGTTGAAATCTGAAACCGAGTGTGAAATGAAAGAAAACATAGAGCTGTCAACAATGTGGGGCATCAATTCCAGAGGAATCCCACGCTATAAAAGAATAAGAAAGGAAAAGAGACACCTTGATAAAGCATGAAATGGAGAGATCTAAGTAATCAACAGGTCGTGTACCTGCTAATAGCCGATACAAAGGAAAAGTTGTAAATAACTAGATAACTGAAACTTGATCGCCACAGTAGAAGTTGTACTAAATTGCAGTTAAAACATTTATCAAAGATGTATATAAAAATGACATGAAGATGAAAATAACAGAGGAAAACACATAACTCAAACTTGACAGAATATGGAGTCTTCAATACGCTTTGTATTAATCTTGGCAAAGCAGAACTTTCTCTATTACAATCTCCAAAAGAAAAATCCCATTAGTTCCTTTTCCAAATGTATATTTAAAAAAAATTGTAAACATTTAGAATTCCAAACGTTCGAGAAACTTGTCGGTTACACATGAAGGATTGAAACGTTTCATTTCCTCATCTTTTCTCTTCCTTCATAGGGGCAGAGCGCCTTCTTTTCTCTTCTCCTCTGGCTCCAGAAATAGAATCGATTGACATCTGTCACTATTTAACACCAGAAGCATGCCCTTTCACCTGCTCAATGCAATTGACGCACCTTTCAACCAACTGGGCTATCAACCTGGAAGGCTCTTCTTGGTTGTTGGCCTCAAAGGTGTAACAACTCTTCGCCAACTGTGGCAACCTTTTTCCCACTTGTCGGTATTCCGTGAAGATAGACAGTAATTGTATACTTGGCTGTACTAGCCATTTGTCCACTTGGACCATATCAACCTGGCTTATTTGGGATATTTCAGCTTGCTCCTTTTCTTCATTTTCTTTGATATTTATCAGGTGTTTAGCTATATTGATTTTTCCTAGCATCCCAGCACTGCCTTCCTTATCAAGGTCTAGCAAAGATTTATTTATCAAGGAGAATGTTTCTTCAAAAGAATTCCTCACCTCCTTAGCTCTTCCCCTTCTCTTTGATATATTCTGCTCCTAAGCCTTTATTAATATATTCCCTCTCATTTGTTCTGCGAAGGATAATTTAGAGCTACTGACCATCTCTATGTTCGTTGTGGCTATCACAACATCCTAGAAAGCAACCCGAGCCGCCCCGACTTCTCTTTCTCGCAAAGAGATATCTTCTAGCACTTGATCTATCATCTGAAAGTGATGATGAATGGTTCCCACTTTTGCAAGAAAGTATTTTTGAGCCTCTAATACCTTCTATCTAATTTCGGTACCTTGGGCTCTAAAAACCTTTATGTCTAAAACCTGGTTTTCGGCAACATCCAATTTTGATTGTAACTGTATAATTTGCTACTCCTGTTGGCTTACCTGTGTTTGGATTATTTGCACTGACTGGCGCACCTGCTCAAGGTCAGATCTAAGTTTCTCGATCTCCTGTAGATCGGCTATTCTGGATTTCTCGAGGCTTTTTCTCACCCCATCCCTGAAATTTTCTTCCACCATAGCCACCTTAGCTTCCAACTTACCGATAAAGAGGTTCTTTCATTTCAACTAGGCCTTCAAAGTTCCAACTGAGTATTGATTGGTTGTAGCATAAGCCCACAGTGTTCCTGCTATCTCATCGGCGAATTCTTCCTCTTCTACGACCTTTCCTTCTGTCAGGATTTTAAACCTTTTAGCCACTGCACTCACTTTTTGATACGATTCTTTCTTTACTACAACCTTCCTTTTCTTATCAAAGAAAAATTCATTTGGAGGTAACTCTTCCACAGAAATGGGCGTTATCTCTTCACTGAAAATCCATCCGGCATCGGGGTTCCCCTTTGTGAACTGTAAGGGTGTTATAGAAGCGATGGGACTATCGATTTCCTTGAATGATTGCATCGGGATAGAATACATGGTTGGATTGCTTGATATGAGCGGTAGTGGGTCGCCCAACCCTTGCGAGGATATCCCTGCTTGACTTTGGACCTGCTTGCCCGACGTACCCTTTTCTAGGTTTCCTTCCTATTGATAAGGGATTTCGGCTCCTCGCTCTGAGGTCCCAGCCTCCCCTGCTTTCTCTGGGTTCTTCTCCTTGTCAGGACTCGAGTCCTTTGAGCCTTTGGCTTCTGTTTTCTGTGTAACTGGAAGCTTTGGGGTTTTTCCCTGTAAAACCTAGGGAAGACAACTCCATCGATGCTCCTGGAATCTAAGGAAATCAGGCATATCTTCAGGTGGTAGGGCTTGAATCCGACTTAAGACTTCAGAATAGGACTTCGCGCCCCGGAAGATTTCATCATGAGGCAAATCCTCGTGTTCGTACCTCTTCATGCCACAACTCACCAGGTGATTTCTCACAACCTTATTTGGGTCATGCTTCTTAAACTCAATGTCCACCAATCTCATTTCCTCTAAGGTCGTAGCCTCGGCTCTAGCATGGCCGAAGTCTAATAAAGAATATGCACCAATGTGAATGGGAAAGGGAGGCCATACCTTTTTCGATACTCCTTTGAGCTCTTTTCTTATCTCGCCGAGCACAGTCTGTATGGCGATCTCGCGACACAATAGCTTATCTGGCAAGAATATCGGCAGAGCATATGGAGGAACAGAGGTGCCAAAGACCCTGATGTATGAAAATTCCACTTCTATATACCAATATTCCATGCTACTTAGGTTGGTCGTGATGTTATCCAAAATCCTGGGAGGCAGATGGCCGAAAATGGAGACAAGCATTGGTACCATTACCCGGTTGAAGATCTCGTAGATGAATTCTTTGGCTTTATCCTCCCAAAGTTTCGAGTGGTAGACATGAATAGGATCTGTATTAGATGGAGCCCAGCTCCAGTTCATTAGCGGGAAAGGTGTCATGAAGCAAATAGAATCCATGATGTAAGCAGACATAAAGAACGAAGTCGCTTTCCTACTCGCCTTATGCGCTCGATATTCGGTAATTCAACTGGTCAGACTGTCAGACAACAACTTGGCCCAGTCGAAGGAGAAACCCTCAGCAACTATATGAATAAGCGGTACCCATGGGAGGAAATATTGAGTAGTTTCCTCCTTCCCATACAGCCTACAGGCCATCATCGCTATGTACTTGAATTACGGCTGTAAGGAGGAGATTGAATAGATTCCATGAGTATCAACCCTGAAATTCACGAGGTGCAAAACCCAATCTTTGATCAGATCGGATATATTTTTTCCATACTGCTCGCATTCCTTCTTCTTGAAACCCTCTAGGAATTCATCATTGTGATTAAGGTTCAATGTGGGTGACAATTTATACATTGCCTGTAAATGATTCGATCTGAAAGTCCCAATTGTCACCCTTTGTTCGCTGATAATCGTCCTAGTCAGGATGTCCACATGGTCCAGCGCCCACCTGATCATATCATAATAGGGAAGAAGTCATGGCCTTGTCGCTATTTTGTGCATCTCTGCTTGAGCGACGATTTTGTATTTAGTTGACAAGTCATCCTTCTCGTTATCACTGGAATCATCTGAGAAGTTTATCGACTCGGATTGCAGAACGTTGGAAACGTACGTCCATGTTTTTACAGAATTAATACTTTGGGGTGAGGTATCAGAAACAATGTCTGAACCCTGACCTAAACTCTCGGCAGTTGCCTTGGTCACTTTCTGCAGAGCCATGATAGAGAAACTTGCAACTAGATCCCCTGTCGGAAAGATTGAAAACACAGACAAAAGTTATCCTGGTGAAATGGCTCTGCACGCAATAGAAATGAAAAATGAAATAATGAAAGGAAACCCTCTACCTTGATCATTTAAGCCTGTGTGATTCCCTACCGATAGAACAGTCAAATCATTTAATAGCAATATATACAAGTAAAACGAGATGTTTCTATCCATCACCTCACTAAAAATTAAATAAATGCCATAAATTCTTGACGATTCGTGACCTAGAAAAACGCAGAAACATTCAAGACTCCATCCATAAACCGTGTGTGTTAAAGGTTTCTTAAGGCGTTAATTAATCTGGTTTATCTCTTTTAATTAAGTGCACTTTATTCACTAATCCCCTTTTTTCTGTGTTCTCTGTATCGGGTGATTTCGCTCCTAGCCATTGGACCCTAAAAACCCGAAATCGCGATGGTGCGATTTAGTTGGTTTTTTGTGATTCGACTTAAGCCCTTAACTAATCCATGCTAAATTAATGAATATCGCGACTTCATGGATCAAATTTACAAAGGTGTTTCCCTTTGGGGAAGAAATCGTCGAGTCATGAAATCACGATAGTGATTAACTAAGGTTTAAAGTGATCTACTCTCGATACTAACCTTTGTAACTTTAACACAACTTCGTGACTTCGCAAGTCAGAATTTTTAGAAGCGTTCAATGTGTAACTCCCGAGAGCGAGAGTACGAGGTGATGAAAGGAAATAATCCTCGCTTAGTCATTTAGTAATGGTGGTTAGGACCAAAAAGGTTTTCGCCATTTCGCGTGTCGGGATACCGTGAATTTAGTGGGTAGAATCGTGAAATAAAAGAAGTCCTGAAATCCAGCTTTTGGGGCTTAAGTATAAAATTTCACCTATTTAGAGAAGGGTGGCTCCAACACCCACCATGCTCCTGACAAAGGAAAAGTCGATGGTGTCTCATCCTCACCCTCAAATGACTCTGCAAAATCTATGTCCTCCCCCATGCATTTGAGAGATGATTGCTCTCATGTGATCAGTGAGATTAGGCCTAAAGGCTCCACACAGCCTAAGGAAAATTCAGAGAGATCAAAGGGTGAAAACAGTAACAAGGGAAAGATTGCCTCCTAGAGTGGAAAATATGGATTTTAATTTTTTTTATTCATTGATTGTTGAGAACAGTTGACTTATGAAATTTTGGAGAGCACACTTTTTTGGATATATGGGTAATATATTTTTGTAAATAATTTCAACTATCATTGATATAAATTGTCAAAATACGAAAGTGATGATGGGAGTCACGAGGGATGTTTTGTTTGATTAACTAGTTGTGTTATGATTGTTAAAGAACTAAAGGGGGTCACATGGGTCCCACCTACTAGTTATTATTTATTAAAACCCTTATTATGATTCTATTACTTCCCCCCCTTAACTAAAAAGTTGGTTGAGTTTTAGTTAACTTAACTAAAGAAGTAGTTCAACTACGTCAACTAATTCTAATTGATTAAAGGCAAAAGGAAAAGGAGGAACAAGAGGAGATATAGAAGGAGAAGCATACTAAGGTTTTATCTTTGAGTTTTGTTGAGATAATTCAGTTTTCATTCATTCTGTAATTCATTGGAAGCCTAATTCTCTTTTATGACAACAGGGTCCTATTGTAGACAGCAAGATTCAGGGTTGAACTACATCATTCAAACACTTGTTTTTCAAAGGTGTTGATCTATCTTTGATAGTTTGTGTAGACTTGTCTATTTGTGAATTAAATTTCATGACTGACAAAGGCTATTGTGCAGAGTCGAGTGGGAAGCAATCTGTGGCAAGTTGAGCCAGCTTTTAAAGTTCAGTTTTTTACCTTCTATCATAAGTCTTTTTTTATAATTCATCAGGGACATCTAAGTTTGACTTTGGTCCAAAACTTCCTCATGGAATTTTGTAAAGAGAACGATTATTTTGATGAATTGGAATGAAATAAATGATTGCTTTATGTATCATTTGTTTTGATTATTGACTTGGTGTCTTTACTTTTGTCTCTATATTTATATCAGCATCTGTTATATTCAGAAAATTGTATAAATAATGAATTTTCCAGCAATCTTTCATCTATAAAAAAAATCATCCTAAGAACTTGTAATCAATACTTGTGAATTAGGATACAAATTTTGATGGCTATAAACATAGGGTGATATTCCCATCTATATTGATTTAGCCAAGTAAGATCTAAAAATGCTTGAGTAAGATCATTTCATATATTTTCCTCAACAAGGACCAGATATGGTCACTATGAATTTGTGGTGGTGCCTTTTGGATTAACCAATTCTCCCACCACTTTTATGTGCTCGATGAACAACGAACAATGAAAAAATTCCTAGACAGGTTTGTATTGGTTTTCATTGATGATATCTTAATCTACTCAAAAAATAAAGAGTAGCATGAAGAACATCTTAGACTTGTACTTCAAGTACTAATAGAGCATCATCTCTACGCTAACTTTAGAGAGTGTGACTTTTTCCAGAAGCAAGTACATTACTTGGGCAATGTTATTTATGAAGAAGGGGTGGTAGTAGACCCTGACAAGATCAGATATATTATGGAATGGCCTACCCCAAAGGATGTATCTGACATCAGATTCTTTATGGGCTTACCAAGATATTATAGAAGGTTCATAAAAGGATTTTCCAAGATTGGTTGTCCAATCACTTCCTTCCACAAAAATGGGGTTAAATTAACTTGGACATCAGAATGTGAAGAAATATTTCAGGAATTGAAATACATTCTAACCCATGCACCCATGATGAAGATTGCAGATAATGAATTCCTCGTGTGTACAGATTCTTGCAAGGAAGGACTCGAAGGATTCCTTATGCAATAAGGACGTGTAATTTGTTATGAATCCAGAAAATTGAATGAGCATGAAATCAATTATGTGGCACATGATCTGGAGTTGGCTTCCATAGTGCATGCTTTAAAAATGTGGAGGCAGTACCTCTTGGGTAGGAGATTTGTACTTATGACAAACCATTTTCAGTTGAGGCACATGTTTGATCAACCAAAACTCAATGCTAGACAAGCTAGGTGGATGGCTTTCCTTAGTGAGTTTGGTTTCGAAATCAAACACATCAAAGGGAAGGAAAATAGGGTGGTCGATGCCCTTAGCAGAAGTTTGAAAAATATTCACTTGGCAGTGGTGATCACCTATGAAACGAATGTCAGGGAAAGAGTCAGGAATGCACAAGAAACAGATTCATTCTTCAATACTGTGACCTCGTACCTAAGGCAAGAGCCTACAGGGATAAAGTATGAAGGATATCAAATGCTTGATGAAGGCCTATTGAATTACAAAAATAGATTGTATGTCCCAAGTTGTGACGACTTGAAGAGGTTGATAATGGATGAACTACACAAGAGATCATATACTGGTCATCCAGGTTATCAGAAAATTATTACGGCCACCAGAAAACAGTTGTATTGGTCTGGATTGAAAAAGGACATAGTTGATTATTTAGCTAAGTGTCTAGAATGCTAGCAAGTTAAGGAAAAACACCAGCACCCAGCAGGGTTGTTACAACCTCTACCAATTCCATAATGGAAATGGGAAACCATCTCCATGGATTTCATCACCGGATTACCAAAATTGGCTAAGAAGAATGATGCCATCATGGTAGTGGTGGAAAAATTGAGCAAGTCCACTCACTTCGTTCATGTCAAGTCGACTTGCAAGGAAATAGATATTTCCAACATCTTCATGAAGGAGATATTCAGACTACATGACATGCCTAGAGAGATTGTATCCGACAAAGACCTAAAATTCACTTCAAGATTTTGGAAATCCTTGATGGTTGGTTTTGAGACTAAATTGTTGTTTAGCACAGCCTATCACCCCCAAAATGATGGACAGACAGAAAGAGTAAAACAAATATTAGAATACATGTTAAGGATGGATGTAATGAATCATCCTAATAAGTGGGAGGACTACCTGCCATTGGTAGAATTTTCCTACAAAAATGTTAGATAGCCCTTTTGAAGCCCTTTTGAAGCCCTCTATGGTAGACAGTGCAAGGTTCCAATCAGTTGGAGTAATCCAGTAGATAGAATTACAATCGGATCGGACATGCTGAAATAAATGGAACAACAAGTGATTCAGATAAAACAAAATCTGAAATTTTCTCAGGATAGACAGAAGAGCTACGCCAATAGAAAGAGAACTCCCAGAGATTTCGAGATAGGAGACCATGTCTATCTCAAAGTTAGGCCCAGGAATAGTTCCATGAGAATGGGAGATTATGCCAAGATGGCACCTCAATATTGTGGACCCTTTGAAGTCTTAGATAGAGTGGGACCTGTAGCCTATAAGCTAGCACTCCCTCCCACAGTAAAGGCACATAATGTTTTCCATGTTTCATTATTGAATAAATATGTACATGATTATAATCATATAATTGACTGGTTTGTGATCGAGGTGGATCCAAAGGGAGAATTCCTTCTAGAACCTTAATGCATACTAAACAGGAAGGAAACCTCACTCAAGAACTGAACCATTGCACAGGTCAAGGTGTAGTGGAAACACTTTGGCCTAGATGAGGCTACATGGGAAATAGAGGATGCCATGAGACATGCATATCCATTTTTGTTTACTTTTGTATATACATAGCATGTTTATAGATAGAACATCGAGGAAAATGTTCCTTTAAGGGGGAGGGAATTGTAACACCCCGTTTCCCCCAGTTTGTAAATATAACTATATTGGCCAAGAGACTATGGCAATCTCAATATGTGTGAATGTTTGATTTGATGGACCTTTGTATAAAAGGTCAATGAATGTAAATTTTGTTATTTAATAGAAAATGGGTAAGTGTCTCATGATTGTTGGAAAAGGGGGTTTTCTAAGAGAGACCATGAATTCTATGAAAGAGATGGTGAAGGGGGGCATGAATGGTTTTGTTAACCTCCATTTAACTAGTACTTTGTTGGATTTAATTGCTAGGGATCAAAACAACCTCCTGACCTAGGTATGAATTACAGTCAGGCTGGTAGGTGGGAAGACCTCCTCAAGCGTTAATGAGGGGATGGGGCATACTACTCATATGTAAGGCTTCCAGACCTAAACATGGACAGGGAATTCGGGCCACACACAATCTTGTTGAGAAAGGCAAGAAAGGAAGGCATGGTAGGTAGAGGAATACCTGTGAAGAGTGCAGAGAGGAGAGACTAAGCTCTCGGGTTCAAGGAAGAACTAAGGGATGAGCATGTTCTGGTTGCAGGAAATGGATAGCAAGGTCATGATACAAGCTGATAAATGAGGTTGGTCCTCCTTGCTTGGTATTATGTAAATCGTTGCCAAGATCCTGTGGGAGGAGGAGAGTAACCTTCATCCCTATTGTCGCTGCGCCGGAAGAAAATATTCCATCGCAGAGCATCGTGGTCTAGCTCGAGGGTGGCTAGTGGTAAATCTATTAGGAGTGACTGAGCCTATGGTTGGGTGGAAATGGGCCACCCCTTCAGCAGTCGCTTCATGTTATTGGGTTCTGATAAGTGTTTTCATACTCTATACATTGAATTCAGAATAATGGATGCATGCATGTATTTATATATATATATAAATGGTTTATGTATTGAAATGGTTAAGTCATGTGTATGCATTTTCTTCCTTGCGAGTCTTATGCTTCTGCTTGATTTTCCATATGCTCCAGTTTAACCCTTGAAGGTGTTTTTCCCAGGGAATTACCTCACGGTTTCCAAAGTCGGAGCAAGTCGCTTGGCACTGCTACCGTCTCGGTAATTCCATGAGATTTTCCCACCTTGCTTCGAAACTTAAAGTTCTTCGAACTAGGAAGGCGCTTCCTTCAAACCAGTAGTCTAAGATACCTTATGCTTGCACCCATGGCCATAACAAAAACTTGAATAAGAGTAGATTCAATAGCATGAGAGTCATCAGAGATTCCATATGACCAGTGTTTAGGAACCCTGCGTTAAGCCAGAAAGGAGCTAGCTATTGATGGTTTCATAGTTTTAGGAGCTTGAAGCCCTAGGATGTCAAACTTCGCGATAGTCAAAATTACACGAAATCCCAGATCAAACACCAACCATTCAATTAGATCGATGGTTAAGAATCATTGTGGAGAGAGAAGGTGAAATTAATGGATGTGCTAGTTCATTGTCTGCAATCAACCAACGCCGTTGATCTCGTTGGGGTGGAGGATCAATGACCACAGTTAAAAAGAGTCGGGAGAGCACTTTTTAGATTGCAGAGATTGAACTCTCCGATAAAGAGAGAGCACATTGGGGTTTTGTAATCACAGTGAACCATCAATCTATGAACAAATTTGTATTTTTCATATCTCGACAGTGAGATCTGAGGGATGTTGAAAGATGATCAAGATGGAGCGACGAGGAATAGTGACGCCATCCATGGTGACATGGATTTAAGCTTGAAGATCAACATGCCACCTGGATTCATGTGCATTACCTACCCCATAGATCCTTTAGAACGTGACACGTGTCATCCTGACTAAGGGCATGTGTCGCTCCTGACCCATCTACATGTCAGCCCTTGGTATGTTCCCACCTAGCCAACGTGGTTGTTGAAGGGACTGGAACTCTGGGAGTCTGTGACTTTGAGACTCCATAGGATTTGGGGTGTAGTATCATAGAGAGTCCAAAGTGACCCGAAGTGTCGAAGTGTTGAAGTAGATCCTAGTAGTTGGCATAGGGAGTCACATGGAAGTAAATTGTTAACTCCAGAGAAGAGCCACTCCAGAGGAAATGAGGTGAGATGCTTCAAAAATTCTTGAAGGTCAAAGCATCAGAGTTCATCATGACCATTGAATAGAGGAGGACGTGTGGTAGAAGATCTACCACTTCATAGAAAAGTCACTATGGAAGAAAATTTGTATTGCGTGGATCGTGAACTCTCGAAGGCCGAAACATCGGAGTTCATCATGATCCTTGAATAGAGGAGCACGCGTGGCAGAAGATTTTCCACTTCGGAGAAAATTCACTCCAGTAGAAAAGTGCTATTGCGTGGATCGAGAAATCCCAAAGGCTGAAGCATCGGAGTTCATCGTGACCAATGAATAGAGGAGGACGCGTGGCAGAAGATATGCCTCTTTATAGAAAAGTGGTATTGTGTGGGTCAAGAACTCCCGAAGCCCGAAGTGCCAAAGTTCATCGTGATTGTTGAATAGAGGAGGACGCGTATCAAAAGATCAAACACTCCAGAAGGATTTCACTCCGTAGGTTTGTGTGTGTGAAGACTCGAGAACTTTCAAAGCCTAGAGTCTCAAAGTGAATCAGGGTCGTCAAATTCTCTGAGGACACATGGCGCCAGATTGTGAACTTCAGAGATTTTCCACTCCGGAGGATTCACACGGTGGTTGTCTTGGCATTTGGTCATAGCCCACGGTCATATGCGAGTGTAGATGGAGGGAAGGGGCTACGCCTGGAATTTAAATCTGAAGGTCGGACGTCGAATTCCCCGTTAACCTGTGAGTTAGCTGAGGATCAAGTCCAATCGTTGGATTTGTTGGTGGATGGATTTATGCCATAGAATTAAGAACGCTAGATGTTCTGGGATATCGAAGAACTTAGGGAAAAGCATATTGAGTCAGACCCATGTGTAAGCCCTGTGGCCTCGACCAATGAACACCCAAGGAACTCGGGAGAGGTATATCTGCCAGGTCTAAGCTCGATTCTGAGAATGGAGACTGTGGCTGGAAAGCTCTGGATGAGAATAATGGGATAGAGACCCTGAATGGAGGTTTTGATTTCTTAAGAAGAACGACATTTTGACGCCCCACCATGGGTGTGTTATACATTGGGTGGGTCTATGAAATGCCATCATCCATTCCATCCATACTTACCACTTTCCATCCTTACTCCTATCATTTTCCCCTACCTTTGTTCGGGTATTGGGTTTTCCACACTAGGAAGGGTTGTACCTTTCCTTTGGGAAAAAGGGGCTTAAGGCCCAGAGGGTAAAAGTAGATGGAAAGACTTAAAAGACAAAAATGAAACCATTGAGATGCTTCGCCCAGGGATTCCTGAGAAAGTAATAAAAGGCTTCTTAGTAAGAAAAGGGAACCCATAAGATAAATAAACACTCAAGGTATTAGTTGGTGGATGGGAGGTCTCATCACAAGCTAGCCTATTATGACCATGGGCATGTAGTGGTATGACACTACCATCTATATGATCACCAAACAAGGGTAGTGGATTTTGGTGGCATAGCTAAGAGAAAGGGGGTCTAATCACGAGTCAACCTTCTCATCTTCGTGAAATTCTTATGGGTAACGTTGTCACCTCTGGTCACCAAGCCAGGACAATGTTCCTCAACTCTTCCTTTGAAGCATAAAAGAAAAAGATAAAAATAAAATAAAATTAAGAATAAAAGGCATTGAATGGAATAGGAAACAATGGAATCCATGATAAGGTGTATCTTTCCCTCTACAAAGGCACCCACAAGTAAGATCTGCATTTCCCTATTATCACTGCACCCCATGCCCAAACACTTACCCCACGCTACCTCACACACACTTACATGACCTAGATTGGTTTTGATCTAGGAAACACCCCAAACTTAAGGAGGATTATCCCAATAGGACACCCTAAGACCTTATCCAAACCTGAATTGTTAAACTGCATAAGGCCTTTGAGAATTTGTCTGGGTAAAAGGGGGTTTTGATGCACATATTTGGGTAATTTCATTATTAGATGTGATTGACATTTTTATGATCCATATTACTTATGAACCCATGGAGGGCGTACTTGTTTTTTTTGCAGGAATTTTACTGGTGGATAGGTACATATGGGGGAATGATTAGCTCGGACCTCCATGGAGATGAAATCCCACAGATGGATGTTGTGACCCCAACCAGGGGAAGGGAGACATTAGAGACTTGCACTAGAAAGAAAAAAGGATGTTGCCCTTGAAACACTCTGGCATACCTATACCCAGGGATATATTTCTCTTCCACCTTGACGTTGACCCTTGAGATCCCATGATTTCATCATTATGACCCTGGATGTCATCCAAAGCTAGGGTTTTCATTTATGAGGGCAGTTTTGTGTTGGTCGGCACGTGTGGCATCATCCAAGGCCTTTGCAAGCCAAACATTCTGCATATGGGGCCCAATGCTCCACCCTAGGAGCTCAACTTCATCCTAGAAGGGCAGGAAGTCACCCTTGGAGCTGATTTTAGGGTTTAATTACCCTCATTTATGTAAAAAAATTGGATTTTTAATGTAATTTGGTCAGGTCGACCTTTTTATGACCTAATTTTAATTAAAGTTCATTGATATTATATATAGAGAGAGAAAATACTCTCATTTTTTCATCATCACTCATCACACAAGTAGTGTGGTGTGAAATTCGACCCTCTTTAAGGGTTATTGGCTGAAAAATTGTGGTATTTTGAGGTTACTTGGATTTTTAAAGAGGTGCACACTAGCTTTTTCTTGGACTATTTGGCTTGGTGAACTTATCAAAGGATTTCTCTTGGAAGATTGTGCTTTGATGCATGATTATTCTTGGTATAAGTAAGTAAAATTTTGTTATTAGTCATTGTTTAAGGTTGTTAGTCTATTTTTCTTGCTTGTATAAGGAATATTATGAAATTGCATGCTAACACCCTAAGTGTGGACAACTAAGTTATTTACTTATTCATTATTTTCTTGTCAAGCTTCCTTTCCTCGTCTTACCTCTAGAAACCTAAGCCTATATTTCTAAAGTTGTTCACCTAGACTCTCCTAGGAACCTAACCCTAGCTTCCTAAGGTGACGTCACACTTCTAAAACCAAGGAAGAGGGATGTGCTAGGGCCTAGCAAGGCTACCCTCTATCACTTCTCCTCCACTAGGTCTGAGGATATGAGGACTAAGGTCATTACTCCTTCCTATTTCCAAGATATTACCCTCGACATCTTTAACTCAAGGAGACAAGAACCCCAAGGGCCTAGCTTGTGCTACACCTGTAGAGGCTTCTTTCTCAAAATAAAGTTGTTGGAGGATTAAAGTGTTACTTCTCCACAATATTTTCACTTAATCTTGACCTTATATCCTTTTCCATTTCTGCCTTATAAAGATAAACACCATCCTTAGACTCAAAACAAGGCACTAGTCAAAACCATAGGTCTCAAAACCCTAAGGGATAAAACCTTCAAACAACCTATTAAAATTATTCAAATGACCTCTTCTACTAACCTATTTTGTTGCAAGGATCAAATCCTTTGGGACTTGACTTTGTGATCCGCTAACATTTCCTTGTTGCATGACCAAAATCCTTGTGGAATTTTTTCATTTACAATTCTAACCCTAACCTATAACCACTTGGACTTAGACTCTTCATTAGACTTTGAGCTATTGGTTATGCATTGAATTTAATTCTCTTTCTAGCACTTGAAAACTATTATCAACTTCATTAATTGTTCTTGATGTCAAATATTTGTTGGACTTATTGCAGTTGATGTCCCTATATTACTTCATTAACTACTCTGAGGCATACTTGTTATCATCTAGTGATATTATTTTTGTACTTGCCATAAATTATTCAAGCATAACATCATTTATTATTACACTCGTTTGGATATCTGATTTATTCAGTCATGATTGAAGCAAAATTATCATTTGAATACTTTCTCGTGCCTTCTTTGCAAGTCACCAACTCTATTAGGCTTCATCTTCCAAGACTTAAATCCAAAGGTGACCAATGAGAGGGGGGGATTTCTTGCATCTTTACCTTAGTATTCTCAACCCTTTAGGCCATTGGCGACATCTCCGTTGGGGTACTTTGACATACTCCTAAACAGAAAGGGGTTTCCTATTAAGGTGACAGTGATAAGTCACCCCCAATTACGCCAATCTTGAATCCACTTGACTTGGGATTTGGGAAAGTATAAATTGTGCGATAACACGTACTATGCAATATCTAGGTGCTACATTGAGAATTCTCTAATATACACCATATTCCTATGTTCCAAAGGTTCTTCCCTCTTCCTTACCCTAAAAAGAGAAGATCTTGAAAATCAAACAACTTTCAAAATTGATGTTACTAGTCATTTTTGTAGAAATATCTAGTTCCATTAAGGAAGAGGATAAGGTATGTCTATCATACAAAGAATATTTTCCAATAACACCCTCCTTCGATGATGCAAGTGACTTGATGTATGTGCATCCTTTCGTATATTCTCCTTCACCAAATCAATACCTATAATGTCCTTGACACTTTTAAATAATGGATAGTTTATTCTACTATAAATCTGATGAGCATGATCTTTAACTAATTTACCTTGAAGGTGTTTAATTATGATTTAATTTATATGCACTACTATAATTCAAGGTTGTAGCAACGCAACACAGTGTAATCTTTTTGAGAAAAAAAAAAATTAAGTTTTTATGATGGAAAACATGATGCACACAAGGGTCTTACTATTTGTGTCTATTTTGTGTCTTAGTGTCCCTTTATTAATCATATTTTTGATGTGTTCTCCTTGAGGCGTCATCTTACTGATGAAAATTATGACACCTGAAGTTGTTTGCATCAAAGTTGAGTCATAGTTTCATCGATATATTTTGAAAAATAACTTCACATAGTCATATTTGCATTGATTTGCATCAAAAATGTGTTTTTTGAATTCCTTTAAGTTGTTATGAGTTACAAAAACATCGTTATGAGTCATATTAGTGTTGTACTGGAAACGTAGTTTAGTTTATCAGTGTCAAAATATAGAACTTCTACATCTTCTTTGTGTCTACAAGCATCATATTACTTCATTCATGCATAATTTCAATGTCAGTTATGTGTCATTATTATATATTTAGCATC
>ML791558.1:197945-220557 GCA_009831015.1 Picea engelmannii | reverse complement strand
TTAACTATAATTAAGAAATCCATCCAACTATATCAAGCCTCGAGACATTGAATAAATTGAAAAAGAAAATTAAATCATTTAATATCAGAAAATATTGTTCCACAAATAGGCTTAATATAAAATTGAGAACAACTGACTCTCCATCTCCTTGTGAATCTTCAACTAATAAGCATATGGAATTGAAAATATGTTTAATTGGTAAAAACATGCTCACTTGTAAATATAATTTAACAAGCAAGTATGCATTTTTTAATTATATCCATTTTTTCGTTTTCTCAGGAAGATTGTGCTTCGGGTGTTTACAAGGGAGAGTATTCTTAGAGAAATGCATAGGCAATGTCGACGATCAGAGCAAAGAAAATGGGAATATGTTGATCAACTTTTCAGGCAACATAATGAAGCAAAAGGGCATGGGGCCTCTCCCCTTAGGAAAACGAAAACTCTCCCTCAACAATGCCGAGCGACTTGACTCACTTGCCGAGCAGGGTCACTATAGAGCATCTATTCATACGTTCGAGGCCAATTACCATTGTACTACTAAAGTAGCTAAGCTCTCCAAAATCACTAACAAACTCTGCATGCATATGACCATAAGAATTCCCATCATTCTTGAAAATTACTTATTTTTACAGGAAGGGAGGAAAAATTGGAATGCAGACACTCTCTGCAATGTTTCATACTTTGATATTGATGGGCCAAGTAGCTAATTAACAGTGTTGTTAGACCTTTTTTGTGAGTAGCAATGGCCACCAGATGTAACTAATTATAAAAAAAATTAGGATGAAGAAGAGTTTTCTCTTACTATGCCCATGAGAAAGCCTGAATTTATTCTCGATCTCCTATGCTTGTCTCCTTTAATGCGTAGTTGAGCTAAGACAAGAAGAGAGTGGTTGATAGAGACATCGACAACGTGATCAATTTGTTGTGCTATGGGATATGTTGCACAAAATCAATGAGTAAACATTATCTAGCAAACTACAAAGAAAAACAAAAATGTCACTCAGTATTATCAAAAGAAACGTGTTGGTTAAAAATACCTGGAACACAAACCTAGGTAAGTAAAAGGGGGACACATGTTTCCTTTCATGCAATATTCAATTTGGATGGGTAGTCTCCTTCTCCACGAGGTTTCCATCTTCAAATTTGATGGGTAAGAGCAAGTTAAGTCTCTAGTCCATGGGAAAGGTTGAGATTTTAGTTTGAGCAGGGACTCCATGAAACCACTCAACCCAACACGAGTAACATATGCCTTTTACCTTTATTGGAACATAAAGCATTAATAGTTTGTCACACAAATCCTAGGTTTAGTCAGTCGAGATGTCGACCAACATCTGGACATAGACGGTCAGGCGACCAACCAACACACTACACCAGTAGGTCAAGTAGTCAATGTGCCTGTCGTTCGAAAAGTCACCCAACATTCAAATATATTTGAGCAGTGGATTGACTAGCCCAACAATCGACTATGAGTTGGATGGATAGTCGATCCAGTCAAGTCCTGTCGAGTCGACTCGATAGAGAGGATTTAGCAAAGTCAACTCTAACAGTCGATTGTTACATGTGAACAAGATCTTCTGGATTATATGGAAGTTGGTTATATCTTGAGACTATAAAAGTGAACCCCTTGGGTCATTATCAACATGAGAGATTGTGCAATAGATCAAGTGGATCAAGATATGATACATGCATTGTGATGTTCTAATCACAGTGTGCCTTGCTTAAGTGTTGTAACGGTGTCTTTAGACACCACCTTTGTCTTCGAAATTTTTTGTTCCTCTTCGATTATCTGCAGTATTGTGTTCTCTGTTTCATATCATGTTCCACCATATTCACCAACATGGTATCAAAGTCAATGGTTTAAGCCTCGAACCTATTATCTGCAAAGCTTTCCGAGTCAGATCTATTGTGTGATTGACTCTGGGACGATGTTTCACTGATTGGAACTCATCGAAATAGACTAGTTTGTCTGCATATCAAAGATGACTTTGAAGATTGATCATGTTGTTCTGAATGGATCAAATTATGCAATATGGGCACCATACATGGAAACCCTACTGAAGAGAAAAGTACTATGGGAGTATATGAAGATTGGAATTCTAGATCCAACAGACTACTAGGTGAAGTTCGTTGTTGATGGAAAGAAGGATGAGGCTGTAGGGGTCATTACGACTGATCCAGATTATTTTCGGCACAAAATGAGAGTGGAGATATAATAAAGAAATGTACATAGATATCTTGGATATCCAATAATATAACATAAATGTATCATAGATGCAACCATAAACACAAAGATACAATAATACATAATTTTCTATTAATGAGCGAAAATGTACAAAGACTGTAAAAATATAGAGTGAAAGACTCGCTAGAATGGTGGCAGCTTATCTCTGAGAAGAGATGTGATGGCTACTCGCATTCACAAGAATATGATTGTTACAATGAGGCTCCAAAGGCCTTTTTAACATAAGTAAAATCCAAAACCCTAACCCCGGAAGATGAATATCCAAAAGGTTTGCGGGCCCCGATGGGGGTAGTTGATACGTCAACTTCCCGAGGGTGTAAATTTTTCATACCATCTCTGTTTTGGGTGCTTGATACACCATTAGAAAGGTCTAACCGAGAATAAAAATTTTCGACTGGACCAGGTCAATGCCTTCAACAGTCACCTCGGCTCCAAATCCCCAAAAATCGTCGTTTAGGGCCTCAAAACGACCCTGGAAGTTTGGAACCCGAAAAACTACTGAAAAATTGGAAAGATGGAAAACTATTTTTCAAGCCCATGGAATAGGTGGGCGGCCATCAATATCCACCTAGATCAATGACCTACATCTCATGGGAGATTTGTTTTCACCTTATTGGAATCAACTACCCTCATCAATTCTGGAAGAAGCTTAAGTCGTTGTTCGATCGAGTCTACGAGAGCCACATCATCATTTGGAGAAAGATTTGATCTCTCTCGATCCTTGTTCCTTTGAGAGAATGGAGGACTATTTGGTGTGTGTCAAGGAGATCCAATTGAAATTGGGAAACTGTGGAAAGAACTATTAGAAGAAGGATGGACAACTCATCGAGATGGTCTTGATGAACTTGAGAACACCATTCAATGTGTTCATGTTGACTTTATGCACCAACTAGCAAGTACGTAAGGAAGATGGTAAGGATTACATATTTGAAACATTATGTGGTCTTTTGATTACTGATCAACATATATTGCTTGGAGAAGGTAAGCTTGGTGGTAACACTAAGCCCACTTACTCAAGGGAAAGGGCAAGATGGATCCCAGGGATAGAGTATGGTTTGATTCCTCTACACAAAATCTTGCATACCATGACCAAAAACCTAAAGTGCAGAAAAATGAAACTCAAGGTAGTTGAAAGAAGAAGACATGTCAGTACCATGGAAACACTAGACATGTGGAGAAAACCTACTTTAGAAGTCAAGACGATTTATAGGAGAAGA
This sequence comes from Picea engelmannii, assembly GCA_009831015.1. NCBI lineage: Eukaryota > Viridiplantae > Streptophyta > Pinopsida > Pinales > Pinaceae > Picea > Picea engelmannii. Next base: position 217,098 of record ML791558.1, on the reverse strand, counting down.
TTAAACACCTTGAAGGAGAGGTGTCTGATGTACGTCGACCCAATGATAATTTCACCTTCCAAGTCAGGACTTCTTGAGCCTTGTTGTTCATTCTGCGTAGAACGAATGGGTATTCGACCCTAGGTGCACTCACCACATAGCTAAGGATACTTCTTTGTTCATGAGACTGAATAAAGTTGAGGAGAGAAAAATCTATGTTGTTGATTATTTTGCTCTGGATGTTGCTGGTTAGGGTGATGTTGCTTGTCGACATGGGAAGATTTTTTATGTCTATCATGCCAAATCAGTTCTATGTTCATGATTTAAATAAAGGTAAGTCGATTGTTGTTGGCGAGATTCTTGACCTGACGAACAGTTTGTACAAGTTTTGTGACTTGACTCAACCTGAACCCAAATTGACTGCACTTGTTGCTCACACCGACAAACGAAGTCGAATTTGGCATGAGTGACTTAGAACATGCACTGGAAACTCAGAACATGATTGCTAGTCTATTGAAGGTGTTTCCCCTTGAGTGAGTCTCTAAGGGACGTGTACTTGGGAAGGATCATCGTACACCATTCGACTCTGGGATAGCATGGAAAACACAGATCCTACTGGAACTGGTTCACAGTGATGTTTGTTGCATCAAATTGCCTTCACTTTCAGGTACAATGTACTTTTTTACTTTCATTGATGATTTCTCTTGCTATACATGGGTGTACTTTCTGAAAAATAAGAACCTTATCTTTGAGAATTTCAAGGAGTTTTGGGCCTTGGCTGAGAAGCAATGTGGTCGACCCATCAAATGATTGAGATCATACAATGGTGATGAGTATGTAAATGAAACTTTTGAATAATAACTACTTCAATTTGGTATTGATTGGCAGTGGTCGGTTCCTCACACTTCACAGTAGAATAGTGTTGTAGAACATAAAAATTGGACGTTAGTCAAAATGGCTAGATGTCTTTTACAGGATAAAGATCTGCCTACTCACTTCTGGGTTGAAGAAGTGTATTGTGCAAATTATCTACTCAATCGCATCGTGACTCAAGTTGTTCCTTCCATGACTCCAGTCAAACAATGGTATGGGAATAAATATTCAACCGACCACCTCCATGTGTTTGGATGTGTTGCATGGGTTGACATTCATGATACTTGTAGAAAGAAGTTGGATGCAAAGAGCCATGCTTGCATCATGATGAGCTACTTTGAAGAGTCAAAATCTTATCAACTGTTTGACCCTATCAAATGAAAAATCATTATCATATGAAATGTTCGATTTTGATGAGAAGTCTTCTAGCATTAGGTTGTTGAATGCCTCTTCTAGATTGCTATAGGATGATTCCATTGATGTTGTCTCTGACATTGGTGCTCCTATTCCATTCTTTATTCCCTCGACTAGACAGTCAAACTTTCTCCCTGCTTTGACTAGATCATCGACCTCTGATTCGATTAGTCTGTCGTCCTCATTTTCGACTAGGTTTCCCACTAAAGACGCTCTGACTTCTGATCAACTTGCTGAAGTGAACCATAGTTCACCTATTTCTTGTCTACCCAGATGGGATGCCAAGACAATTGAAGTTGTTGGAGTTGATGTTGGAGAAGTTTCCTTTGGATGACAAACTTGAATTCAAAAGCAACATGCCAATGTTTCCTTGATGGCTCGTGTACTTGAAACTGGCCCTATTACCTACTCAGATGTTGAAAGACGACATGAATGGGAGAAGCCTATGAAGGCATAGATTAATTCTTTGTCAAAGAATCAATTGGGACTTGGTTCCCTAACTGCAAGGAAAGAAAATTGTGAAATATCGATGGGTCTTAAAGATCCGGATTTACCTCTGAAGGTGTTGTTGAGCGACATAAAGCACACCTATTTGCGAAGGGATTTTATCAACAAGAAGGCATTGAATACACTGAAACCTTTTCCCCTATCGCAAAGATGAACTCTGTTCGATTTATTCTTTCACTTGTTGCTTGTTTTGGATGGAAAATTCATCAAATGGATGTGAAGAGTGCCTTTCTCTATGGAGACCTATCTGAAGAAATTTTCATGGAAAAACCACCTGGTTTTGTGACATATTCAAATTTGGTTTGTCAACTCAAGAAGTCACTTTATGGTTTGAAGCAGAACCCCGAAGCTTGGTATGCTAATATCAACAGTTTCTTTCTTTGACTTGGTTTCAAATGGTGTGAATTTGATCACGGCTTGTATATACTCCATACCAATGGAGACACTTTGGTTGTTGTTGTATATGTAGATGACTTACTCATTACTGTAAACAATAATGATCTCATCCTTAGATTGAAGAAAAACCTTGCTGACTCCTTTGATATGACAAATTTTGGTACTCTGCACTATTTTTTGGGTCTTCAAGTATTACCACTTCGTGATGGTTTATTTATTTCTCAGTATAAATATGTGAGGGATCTGTTGACACATTTTAAGATGGTTGATTTCAAGCCTTGTGCCAGTCCTTTTCAATATGGAGAAAAGCTTACCAAAACCTGTCAAACACCCACAGTCGATGCTACACTCTATCGAAAATTGGTTGGTAGTATTATTTATCTTACTCATAGTTGACCTGACATTTCCTTTGTTGTTAGTGTGGTTTCTTGGTTTATGCAAGATCCTAAAGAAAGACATTGGAAATCAATCAAACAAATTGTTCGCTATCTAAAGGGTACCACTCATTTTGGAACCTAGGACCACCTCCCCGTCTTCCAGTGAAATCCATATATCCATCTTTGTTTTTTTAATACTAATCCATCTATCCACACTGTAAGCATAGGCTCCACTCATCGATGGAATAAAAAATTGTACTTGGATATATTCACAAAAATGGAATTCATTCACCAACGTTAGAAGAGATAGAGAGGATTAGTTAACACTTACAAATGTATGGAAAAGTAGAAGAGAACAAATTATTCTATGGATTTCAGGACTATTAATAAACACATCTCTATCAGTACCAAGTACACAAGCAAGTATAAATTAAGATTTTTACTTCCGATATTATTTAAAAATATCATAAATTTATTTCTTTAACATGGTTTATATCATTCTCAGTTTATAGATCAAGGGAAAATGGGGCATGAATTGTTCTTGACCATGGCCCCTTGGTCGTGCCATGGAGCCCGAGTTGGTCAAGAAAAACTTGCACCTAGGCTCACTTTTGCATTCTCGTCTAAGACCTCGACAACCAAAACTCTGTCCAGAACATGATGAAGATGCGTTGATTCATAAAAATATTTGGCAAGTTTCCAACAAAAAATAGGAAAGGTAGTGCATTCATAGAGATAGATTTACTATTAATAGATAGAAACTTGGTCATGGAAGGACATATTTAAACCAAGGGCCATGAATGAAATGATTCCAACTGAGATAACATGCTAATGATTTTCTCTCTATTCAATGACACATTTTAGCAAAATGCAAAGAAGGAAAAAGTTTGCGATAGAGAAGCTTGCACATTTATGTATGACTAAGGCCTTAGATACTCACTTGTCTAACAACATAGTCTATGCTCCCGCTCCTGCGCCAACTCCCTGTGATGGAGAGTCAGACTATGATGTTCAAGATGGGAGCCATTGTTAGAGACCAACTCCCGCTCCTGCGCCTCCATTGCAACATTGTGGGAGCCATTGTTAGAGACCAATGTCAAAGCCTACCAAAGTAACCACTTAGAAAATATTATTTTTTATTCCATTTGTTAATTATAACAATTGTGAAAAAGAAACCTCTTGCATAAATGGAATAAAGTCGTTGCATCATCGAGTATTTATCCAATTAAAAAACAAAAAAAATTATTGACAAAATTTGATAAATAGAGAAATAAGATTGTTTTTAACAGTAAATTGACTTAATAATATTTTAATTAGTGATAACTTTGTAAATGTTAGGAAAATTAGGTGAATTAATATGTATTCAACGTAGTTTGACTAGATAACCAAAAGTTATAGTCCCAGCTGAGGCAGACTAATAAGCTCACCCTCAAAGCCTCTAGAATTAACATTGTTATCATAACTCCCTGGATTGCAAATAATTTAACCACTTCGTTAAGATGATATGAAAAGTTTGTGTAGCTTAACTCCAACAAAGTATAATGAAGCAATTCCCATTCAACCATATGAATTTTTACAACTTTGTCAACCTACTAAGGGATGGCAAGTAATATCCACCCTACTACTTAACATGAATGTTTCCGCAACAAAGTATAATGAAGCAATTCCCATTCAACCATATGAATTTTTACAACTTTGTCAACCTACTAAGGGATGGCAAGTAATATCTAGCCTACTACTAAACATGAATGTTGTCGCAGATGGATTATAGGTCATAGGATTTGAATTTCTTTAAGATCCGATGGCTTATAATCCATTGCGTAGCAGGTTGGATATTGGTTGCCTCAAGGGATACCGTTGGCAGTGGATCGTCAAATACGGAGCAGGTTTCGTACTCGTCACGTGCATTGTCTTTCCATTTATGACTTATTCATTCAAGATTGATCCCATAAGTGATTAGGGCTCCTCTTCCAATATCAAAACAGAAATGAGATCTATCCCGCTCTCCTACAATTTGTTTCCCTGGCAAGTTAGATGTAACTTGTTAATTAAATAATGTTTTTTTTTAATCCTTTAGATTTTAGATCCATTTCCACTTCTCAAGTTTATCAGTCACTATTCATTCAAACCTTAGTTTTCCTTATGTAATCCACCCTCCCAAAGTTGAGTAATGGATTCCAACGATATAAATAAAGAATTCCCTTCGGATTATATGAAAAACACAAATGAAAAATAAAAAAGGGGTTAAATTACTCACATAGTTTTTCAATTGGTTTAAGTTAAATTACTTGGGGGTAAGCAACGTCTTTTAGCTACTTAACTTCTCAAACGTGTAATTTTATCATTGGACCTCTAATCAAGGAACCCTTTCCTGCAGGTTGAAGAGGATGAACAAAGATTTCAAACGAGTGATCTCCCAACCATTTTCACAATCACGCGCATAACTTTCATAACATGTAGAGCTGAAGCTGCCTCATGGTCAGGAAAACATAAATGTGTGTTTTCGTACCTACAAACCTCCAAATTGGATTTTAAAAGTTGTGTTGAGAGTACAATACTTGGAAACTTAAAGGCTTAAAGGCAACATTTTTTTGGAGGTTAAAACGACATTTCAACTAAAACCCCAAATTTACGTGCAAACACTTTTTTTTTTTTTAATGAAATTCCCAATCTCATTCAAATTGTTGCTTTGTTGACAATAAGTTATCCCTTTTCATCTCAATATATGTTATATAGGTTTTCAATGCACTAAGAGACATCTATGGGATTTATAAGCACCTAATAGATTTTAATTCGAAAAAAGGCTCATTGGCCTACCTGGTGAAAGTGTCGCTTCTACCCAAAACTCAAGTTTAAGTCTACCTGTGATAAAAAAACAATTTATATAACCCTATACAAAGTTGTACAATACTTTCAAGCAAGTTAGAGTTAATTAAATCCAAGTGGAGCATTAGTTAAATCTATGATACATTCAATGTGACAAATGCAAGAACATGAGATTTGCAAGGCAAATCATCTTCCCAATGCAATAGTCGTAAACTATGATTAAATGAATTTCTAAGCGACATGATCAACAATGCATTTAATAAGAGTAATCCTAGTCAACAACAACCAATCAACATTTAAAATTTAAAAGGAAAAATATTAACGACAAACGAATCATAGTTGATGAGGGTTGATAAAAATTTAAAAGTGGGTCCCCAAGTCAATGGACTTAGGGGGTCATTTAGGCATTAATAAATGGTGACACACTAGGAAAAACCATGAGTCTCTTCTAGATATCCATTGAATCATGAACAAGAAGTGCAGACTTTCTCATGTTTCCATTTTCTACGTACATCCTGAAATCAATGTGTAGCGGGTGGCAATAAATATTTCTTAGTGAGGGATTCAAAAATAATGCCTACATACCAACCAACAAAGCTTGTCTTCTATGCCAGGAGAATAAATGGAGTTTATTTCCTTAAATCTTTCATTAATGATCCACGTTGAAGTCTCCATCATAGGGCCTAATAAATTTGGATATAAATATTTTCACCAAGCATAGATATGTTATCACTCAGGTGTTGCTCCACTTCCAGTGAGTGTACATAGCCTCGATAGAGTCACCATGATATCACAAACCTTGATTCTCTACCACCGAGCACCCTTAGCCTCGATAGAGATATCTATATGCCCCCTCCATTAACTAAACTTTCTTTTCCAATCCTTCCCTTTATTTGATATATGCTTTCATAATCAATGGATGGGGGAATCAATGGTTTTTTTACAATATTGATAAGGGATGACTGCCAACTTTTGGGATTTATTTAAAACAACATGTTGTGCCTAGTTATTCAAGTAATTACCTTTTGATTTATATCCCATAGATTTCAACTCTTCACCCTTCACGTGAACAACTATTTAAATGTCTGTGGATGGATCCCTCGACATGTTAGACTTGTTCATTAGCTAGGATGCAAGAACAACTAGTGATTTTTCATCTGGAAAAATCACAGTCCAACCACGTACACATCATTTTAAGACTTTCTAGAACTATATTCAAGATTATCTTTCCTTCTAGCTCATAACCTAACAAAGGCATGCAGAATTTTAGATGATCTTCTATGTGTGATGCTACCACTATGAGGTGGAAGTCATGAAAAGTTTGCGCATAGCTCGACAAAATTAGAGAATCAAAATTGGATCAATAGATATATGCAAGTCAGTTCTTGGAAATAAATGAACAAATCCAAAACGTAAACTTAAAATAAATATAAGTTGTAAATATCAAGTGTAATATAGGATGTGAAATACCAACAAAGAAATAAGAGTCTCAACACCCTAGTACAACTTGAAAAGAGGTACACTACCCACGAGATGCATAGATAAATAGGTTTCCAAGGTAAGCATGTATAAACAACACAAAACATTCACCACACTCATCAACTAGCATGCACTGTAGAAAAACAAATGCTAATGCACTCATTGGTAATGCTCAGTGGGTAATGCTCACACTGAGAAAATTATAAAGTAAGCAACTTTCCCGAGGGAAAATTCAACACTTAGGCTAAGATGTAACTTCTTTTAGTGTCCTTTATTCAATATGTGCTTATATCCTTAAGCTTCAAACATATGATGTGATTGAAAGTCAAGTTGTCTAGTATGACTTAGATTCCCAACACATTCTCTTGATTTCTTGTTCAATAGATTTATCCTAGAGAAAATACAACACAATATCAAAACCATATCCTTTGGTCATGCCAGAATTCACATACCCCATCTTGGTATTTGAAATGTTATCTTGGCCACCATTGTAAAAATCATCCAAAAGATTGGGCCATTAAAATATTACATGTAAGCATGAGTGTATAAAATGTCAAAACCCAATTAAAATTCTAATTAAACAATCTTTGATCGTATCTTAACATCTTGAGTCTAACATTCAAATACATACATTGTGCTTCCAAGTAACATTCCAATCTGAAAATTTTGAAATTCCATCTTGTGCAATCATGACCTATGTGTAAGTGCAGGGGTAGAGTATTTGCAATTAATGGGCCCAAATGTTTAGGATTCTCCTTCCCTATTAAAAAATTACCATCGATCATCCTTCAAATCATTTCCTGTGAGATTTGTTCTCTGCTTTGCTTCAAAACAACTAATGTGCCTATAATCCCAAAATCACTTTGAATGTCAATTAAAAGATATCATCTTGCAACTTAGCTCCTTTAATCCTTAGTGACCATTGTATCTTTGTTTCACATGAATCTTATCTCCGTGCTTGGAATTGTTAACAGGTAGGACATGCCAATCTTGGTGCAAGACTAGGAAGTGGTTTTATTGTACTCTTTGCATGATATACAGAACAAACCCAAATTATCAAAGAAGGAGCAACATCTCTTGTTTGTGTGGTATAACATGTTTAAGATCATAGCCACTTTTACAATCATTTTTGTCAACAATCATGAAATGTTCTTTCATGGGGATAGAAAAATTATCACATTTTTGAGCATCCTAGAGGCTCTTCATACACACCCATCTAAGTATTTATGTTAATATGCGCGAGGCAATCAATTCTGAGTTTGTCTATGGGCTAGGTCCACACAACTCCAGATATGCAGATGAGAACAACCCCTTTTGGTGAAGGCTATATTAATAGGTTATATGTAGCAATTTTCCCATGATGAGTGGTATCTCATGTTCATCTTCCATATATTTGACCATAGGATCTTGGCTTGGGAGGTGGTAAAAAAATCAATCTGTTAGCTAATGTGGAAAACACTGCTAGTATATTAATTTAGTCGGGGCATTAATTAACTTCCTTCTTGGGAATTAACTTTCACCATGCTTCTGTTTGATCACCACTTTTGACTTTTAATAGCTATAGCTTAGGTCCCCTGGTTCCTTTAATCAAACTAGAACCAAGTCATTATCCAAAAATTTCAACCCTTAAAGGACTATGCTCCAATGAAAGACATTAATAGGATATGAACAAGACAAGCAAAAGATGGCATGATAGAAACAACCAACCATATTCATAGTGGTTCCAATAAATTCTCCTCATACAGAAATATGAACATCAATGCTCTATCTAGCACATTCTTTTGGTCCCGTGAAAATATTAAGTTGTGTTCTATAGTGAGTGGCTTGTGTTCTATAGTGAGTGGCACATCATAACAAAAGATATATATCAGTAAGTCATACTTTGGATTCAGAGATGAAACAAAGTGCAATCTTTGTGACGATGACTAGATTATTCTAAAAAAGAAATTGAACCAACAAACTAATAAATAATAGAAACTAAAAGAAGAAAGGGCCTAATATGTACAGATTAATGCTAAAATAAAAACTAATCTCTAACTAAGCAGACAAACAATTTATATAAAGTAGGAAAGCTGCTAGAAAACGATTGAAATACCCCTACCCTAACCTGTCCAAAATTATGTAAAATCGTAAATCCAATCTAGGCATCGAAAGACATCAACACTTGTAGTAATATCAAGGTTTTGCATACATCTGCAGGACTAGTATACTTTGTATCTCATGATGAAAAAATTAAAGCATTACAAAATTCATTCATAGTAAGGAGGATTGAATACTTACTACTTTAAGGAAAACTTTGGGAAAATGATGACTTCATCATTCAATGACATTGTGATAATGGTTATTGCAATCTTGAGATATTAGAATGAATTTTAAAGTTAAAAACATGCATACCTCATCAATATCCAACACGATCGTTTTGTTTTGCAACTAAATGAAATTATGTCTATGCCAAAACTTTATTTTCTTTCATTGATCATGATAGTTGTTTCCAAGCTTGATGTCATTTTGCTCTTGGACTTTGAAATTTCTCTGATGGTTGCATAATATTCATTAAAGAGTGTCATATGGGAGTCATTTAGAATCAAATTTTCATCTAGAAATTTTGTAGCCTCGGGAACCTTGATTTTGTCAATGAATGGTTTGAGTTTACATACATTCCTTTCAAGAGAAGAAGCAATGTCGTTAGTTGCACAACTAATATTAATAACCTTATCTTCCTTTGGTTGTTGACTCAAGGATTGCAAATTGTGTATAAATGTAATGTCCCCAAGTTTCTTCATTGATAATGGACAAGATTTATGAAGGTATTATTCATTAATTGGATGTTAGAAAGCTTCGTTATCATCTCCTAAACAAGTTTGTAACTTCTCATTTCTACTTGCGAAAGCACCTCGTTAGGACATATAACTTCACTTAGACCACCTATCTCTGTTATATATAACTTTGGTGAATATGTATTGTCATGTATAGCAGTATTTCAACTAGGAAAAAGAGAGATAGGTACAAGACAAGTCTACAAATATTCATCCAAATATATATCTCCATAATAGTCTTGTTGTAGAATATGGACAAATTCAGAATTCAAAAACGTTACATCGTCATCAATGAGAGTGTTGAAAGGTATTTTAATGTATTCATGTTCCTCGTGATTTAGGAGGTTGTTATTATGTCTCAGTTTAGTATTTTGAATCTCATAGTCAGCTAAGACTTGAGGATTCATGGAATATGTTGGACATTTCTCTGTTTATGTACAAGAGATTGGATAATAAATCTTGCATCTTTCTTTCTCACATATTTGAGTGACAAGTTATTTTTCTAGCATATATTCTTGTGATATAGGAAGTTCTTCATAAATGAGGCACTCTAAATAATTATCTTGCATATTAGTTCTTCTCTTATCAATCACTCCATGTGGTATCAGTTCTTCCTTCGGGCATGCCATCTCAGGGGGACTAATATCGTCTGAGTGTATGGGCAAGGTATTTATAGGCTCTTTTTCCCCACCGCAAAAGACTTTTTGAAAGGGAATATGATCTGGTTTATCCATGGTTCAAATGATAGGTTTGATTTTTTTTGTGCAACCCCTGGATACAATATGTTGATTATAAGTAAGCTCTTGTACATGCCTGATTTGTAGATTGCTAACATTTAGACTATCAATATAATTGATTACACATACTTATTTCTTTCTTGATGACAAATCCATTGATTTATTCTCATGGGACTAGGTGGAAAGATATATGGGGAAAATATTTCATGATTTTTCAAGTTTTCCTCATCATCTATTAGTACATCTTCCTCTCCATGGAAAGTAGGAGAGTCTAGGAAATACTTAAATAATTATAGGTTAGAGGGTTTATCTTTTTCTCAAAACCAATGAGATAATTATAGGAATTTCAAAGCGTAGTCTTCAATAGACTCATGTTTACTTTTACAAAGTTTTCCTTACTCACAATATAAAGTTTCTACTAAGTAGTTGTCATTGAATTGTTTCCAATTATGAATGGAATTGGATGGGAGTGTCTTATACCAAGCTATAATTCGTCCTTTAAATGTAAGGGGAAATAACATGTATACAATATCTTCATGATAGATTTTCAAAAATTGACAATAAAGATGATATTGGTTAGCATGCAGGAATGCAGTGTTTTTGCCTTCACCATAAAACTTTATTCTTGACAAGTGATTAACTACCTTTTCTGGGATATCATGTAATGGCCCTGGAAGACTCAAAGCACGATCCCTTGCAGGGATATGGAGAGGATCCATTAGTAGTCAATGCATTCTTAAAAGATTGGCTTCAGGTGGGTCCGCTTGTCATGCCCTCCTTCTAGCACCAAAATGTTAACAGGGAGGAATATCCTATCATCAACATCAAAAGTTCACCTTAGGGAGAATCCCCAATCAAAACTCACACTATTTAGAGTAGGGAACCATCCACATCCTACCTCCACTACCATTACTAATTTTATGGTTTTATCGGTGATGACATAGTCCATTGTTTAGAGGATTTATGATGTAGTGAATGAAATGCATCTAATTTGTCATGAAGAATTCATAAATGAAATTGCATGGACAAATCTAATAGAACAGAAGAGGCAAAAAAACAAACATAAGTAAATACAAGTAATAAACGGGAAATTTTTCACATACTTAAGATTTTCACATAGTTAACATTCACACCATCTCGTCCGATGGCATCTCTTGAACCAACAACAATTCTTGTCAACCTTGGTCAAAGCATTTGCACTAAGTTAACCCTACCTACAATGATTCTATTTAAATACAACACCTCTTATATCCTAGGGGCCAGTATCCATCAATATGATTCCCCAAAGTTGTCTTAATCGATTGTTTATCATTGTATCCATTAATCCTCAGTTCTAGTACTATTGCGTAAATCAATAACTTGGTTATCTCTCAACATCGATTCATATTATGTTTTGTTGGTTGTTGGTGCTACCCTTGTCAGCTATCATTTATGCTCCACCAAAGGAAAGTCTCGATTCCCATCCTCATTGGCCAAATCTTCTCTGTTGTTATCAGATTCCTAATCCATTATAGTTGATTACTTGATTTATCCTTTTTTATCTCAAGGGACCTCCCATCCTTTTCTCTCACATATTCACTCCCATCGACATCAACACATGTTAGTTTTAGAGTGTTTGTACCTTGGTTCCCATTTCCATCATTAATGGTGAACCTTGGACTAAATGGAGAGAGTCGTCATTTCTCTTTGATTAAGTAGGCTCCTGATGTTTGACATCATATCATTATCACATGGGGATGAGTTGTAGATTGTGATGGTTGTAGTATTCTAGTTTCAGTGTATATACCCCTAGGATTGTAGGGCTATCAATGTCCTCAAGTGGGAGCCCTCTTCATATGGATCCCTATAGGTTGCGGGGCCCTCCCAGTGAAAATTCATGTGTTGTTACTTGCACTGCCATGGGTGACAAATGTTTCCACACAAATATATTTTAGTTACAACACTATCATATTTCCATTGCAACCACTATCATCATATAGGTGGATCACGGTGTTTAGACATGACCTAACCTCACACATCAGGGGTCAATTGTTATCATCTCAATTTTACCCATAAGAGATATTTTGGTGATTGTTTAGAAGCATCATCAATTGGTAAGAATACAATATAATAACACTACTTCATGGCTACTTTACATCACCTGAAAGAGTAGGGATAAAACCTTTGAAAGTGGGCTTTTATACACTTTTGCAGCCTACCTTCACTGACACTCACTAGAATTGCATCGAAACCCACATAACTCTGTTTACACAAGTTAAGGAAACCTATTCAATGCATTTAAGGTGGTAGGTTTGACTCAAGTTGGCTCTATGTTGATGTATACGAGAAATTCAAACTCTCATCCCATCAATGAGTACTTTGGCCCCCCAAAGTCTCTTTCAAGCATTGGGAACCCATTTTGAATGAAGAGATTTCACATTGAAGCTAGTTCTTAACGAGGTTCAAAATTTCCCTATAAATGAAAGCCATCCCACAACATATGAGGAAGAGAAGAATTGCATGGTTATGCTGGAGGAATGAGATTGGAGATCAATTATCTTACTTTCTCATCTTTACCATTCATTTCCCTCATGCTTGTTCGTGTTATTTCCTCAAAGCACAAAGACTTCTTCATTCACCATTGTTAGAGAGGGATTTCATCAAGAAAAAGGACACATCCCAAGGAGAATGTTGGAGCCTGTTTGCATCCAACCATTCTCCCTAGGTGTCATTACTCATTTTATGATTTTCCATTGGACTAATATATAATTATTTTTGTTCCCCTCCAATTTATTTTGTTTAAATGTCATTCTTGTGGTTAAATTTGTAGTTTAAGTTACATGCATGGTTTCTTATTTTATTTTTCTATGGTAATACTCTTTTTCTTGTCCAAAAACTAACCATTGTCTATTGTTTAGCTTATAGCCTAGCTTAACAAAGGGGCTATTGCTCACCAATGCAAGAAAATCCCCAAAATAATTATCCCCTTAATACAACTTGTATTCGAATTGAATGACGATTGCTTAGGGTTTTAAATGTTGATTTTTGTAGCTTTGGGAGGCATTCCCACTGGAGGCCAAGGTGTCATGAATGTGGGAATCTTCATTGGCACCATATTAGCCTTTCATTTAAGTAAAACTGGCCTTGGGATAAGGTTAGGGCCTCATGGGCAAGTTGATGGGATTTGTGGGCTTGTGTAGGGGTTTCACACCGACAAAGAGAAATAAAATATTCTAATTAGTTGTTGAGTTTAGGAAGGGCTCCTAAACTCACTCATTGGACTCCTATAAAAGGAGAAGAGGAGATTGTGACATTATGGAGTTAGCATAAGTGAGTGAGCACTTCTTCTACGAGGATGGATATTTCAGCAAGGGAATTTATGCACTTAGGCAATGTGGCCTAGGGTTTTATGGTCTTGTTTATCGTGTTCTTGGTGGGGAAAATAGGCCATACGTGTGGAAGGCAAGGTTACAACTCAAGAGAGAGAGGTCACATGTGTGGAGAAGAAGAGAAACTAAGAAGGTAGGTCGCACGTGTGGTACAAACGACACGTGTGAACCATATATGTTCGTAGAATAGATTGTAAGGATCTGTATAGTAGGCCACACGTGTGAGGTAGGCTGGATGCATGTGTGAGGATATTTATGGGAATTTTGGGGCTGCATGTGTGAAGGTACATGTTTGTATAGGCTGACATGAGTAGGTAGTACAGGTGACCTGAGGCAAGGTTTGCTAATTGGAATTTTTTTATGAATTTGGTTGCTAAATTTCTGAAGTTGTGAGGACATGTTTGGTCCTCTGTTTTGGTAATTTTCTGGTTGACAAGAAGGATTTTTTTTTCCTTCAGAAATTAATAATTACAGTGAAAAAAATTGTGTCTCAAATGTGCAAATGATTTATCTATGATCTTGATCTTCCCGCTGCTATGAATTTTTTGGCATAATTTCAATGTAAATTTGTTCGGTGATGTCAGCTAGGGTTTGCTATGAAATCACTAGAAAGCAATTTTCAGATCTGAAATTAGTCACATAGAGTTGCATGTGAAAATTGACATGGAAACAGAGCTAAAGGAAAGAGAGGGATTCATCCTTTGAGACATAGTGGTGCAGATTTTTTGTTCTAGGTAGGTCACCATGGAGACTTGGTTGGTGGTCAGTGGAGCTTCTCATCATATGACAGGATCACATAAATCATTCACCAGTTTGATAGAGGAGAACTCACAATTGCAAGTGGAACTTGGAGATAATGCCAAGTATGTAGTCAAGGGAGTTGGACCAACTTTGTTTTAGCTGAAGTCTGGAAAGCCTCTCAAGATGAATGAAGTTTTGTATGTACCTAGACTAAAGAAGAACCTACTTTTTATCTCAGCCATGGAAGACAGAGGATATTCATTGGCATTCGTTGATGGACAATTTCTTTCTTGGCGAAGATGATTGAGTCTTGATTCAACATAAGTCATTGGGACTCGTGATGGTAGTCTTTATAAACTGATAGATTAGCCAACTTAGGCCCTGGTGCATGATAGTGATAATCTATGTGAGCTTTGGAATAGGATATTGGGACACTTACATCACCAGGCCCTACTAGTATTAAGGAAGATGGTTACAGATCTTCCAAAGTTTGGAACTGAACACTAGGGAGTATGTAGAGGTTGTGAACTTGGTAAGAATGTCAAGGATGCTTTTCCAAGCAATGATAGTAGGTCCAAGAAGATCCTGGACCTAGTACATTCAGATGTGTGTGGACCAATGTAAGTTCCATATGTGAGTGGTTGTTGGTATTACATGACCTTTATTGATGATTATTCCAAGAGGACATGGATATTCTTCATGAATACTAAGGATGAAGTCTTCAGTGGATTCAAGGAGTTCAAATCTTTGGTGAAGAATCGACAAGGAAGAAGATCAAAGTTTTGAGGTCAGATAATGGGGGTGAGTATGCCTCCAACGAGTTCAATAATTTGTGTAAGGAAGCATGGATTTAGAGGGAGTTGATAGTGCCTTTCAACCCACGACAGAATGGGGTTGCAGGGAGGAAGAACCGAACAATAATTGAGGCAGCCAGAGAAATGTTACATGAACATGATCTACCCATGATGATTTGGGAAGAAGCATGCAACACTATAGTTTATGTTCAAAATAGGAGTCTGCATAAGATACTGGAGAACACGACTCCTGAGGAGGCGTTCATAGGAACAAGACCAGAGATAGGGAACTTGAGGATATTTAGTTGTCTTGTACATATCCATGTCCCTAAGGAGAAGAGGATGAAGTTAGAACCTTCTGGGAAGAAGGGTATGTTTGTGGGATACAATGAGACACTAAAGGCCTACCGCATTTACATCCCAGGACAACGATATGTTGAGTTCAGTCAGGATGTCAGATTTGAGGAGGACATATCCTTCAGAAGGTCTCATGAGACCACAACAGGTGGTGAGGAGTAGGAGGCTCCAAATATTGAGGCAATTATAGGACCATCCAATATTGAGGAGCAACCCTCAGATCATGAGGATGATTTAGAGGAGCTTGTGGATCTAGGGTATCCACCCAGTGACGAGGACATGAGACCTAGATGGATTTGGGATACTTTGAAGGATGCATAGGGGAACACATATCCCAAAGGAACCTTTAGGGAGAGTAGACCTCCATATATATTCTTCGTTTATGTGGCTCTTATGAGGAATATCATTGCTTCTGAGCCTTCTAGTTTTGAGGAAGCAGCAGGCCACCGAGTTTGGAAGGATGTCATGATAGAGGAATACAAATCCATCATGAAGAATGACGTATGGGATATAGTTCCAAGACCAAAATGGAAGTCTGTAGTAACTTCCAAATGGATCTACAAGATCAAGCATACCATAGATGGAAGTGTTGAGAAGTATAAGGCAAGGTTTGTAGCAAGAGGGTTCTCCCAGAAAGAGGGAGTAGGATACGAGGAGACTTTTCTTCCAGTGGCCAGGTATACTTCTATCAAGATAATTATTGCTCTCAATTCAGTCATGAAGTGGAAGATTCATCAGATGGATGTGAAGACAACATTTCTCAATGGTGTGATTGAGGAGGAAGTATACATAGATAAACCTCAAGGATTTGAGGTTCATGAGATGAAAAATCACGTGTGCAGGTTGAAGAAGGCGTTGTATGGAATCAAGTAGGTACCTAGGGCATGGTACTCAAGGATTTATGGATACCTCTAGAGCTTGGGCTTCACCAAGAGTGAAGTAGATACCAACATATATCTTCTACGGGTTGGTAATGATCCTCTCATATTAGTGTTATATGTTGATGATTTGTTTCTCACGGGAGTTGAGAAGCATATTACCAGGCACAAAAGGGAATTGGCCTCAAAATTCAAGATGAAGGATATTGGATTGATGCATTATTTCTTGGGATTAGAGGTGTGGCAACAACCAGGTGAGATCTTCCTTGGACAGGGGAAGTATGCAATTGATATACTGAAGAGATTTTGGATGATAGACTGTAAGTCCATGACTACACCTATGACCACCAATTCAAATATGATGGGGGCCTCAGATTTAGACTTGGTGGATCCCATGATGTACTTGCATTTGATTGGGTCATTGATGTATTTGGTTAATACCAAACTAGATATTTGTTTTGTTGTCAACACCTTGAGTCAATTCATGGTAGAACCGAAGCAGGTGCATTGGGTTGCAAAAAAACATGTGCTCAACTACCTTCGAGGTACGATTGAATTTGGTCTGAGATATGTCATAGATGATGGAGTGAGGCTACATGGATACTCATATTCAAATTGGGCAGCCAATGAAGTTGATACAAAGAGCACTTCTGGTGGTTGTTTCATCCTAGGATCAACATTGGTTTCTTGCTATAGCAGGAAAAAAAAAATTGTGGCTCTTAGCTCAGCAGAGGCAGAGTATATGGTAGCCAACCTATCAAGTTGTGAGTATATTTGGCTTCGCAAGCTTCTTTCAAGATTATTTGGTTAGGAGTTGGAGCCCACCATGATTCATTGCGACAATCAAAATTGTATCAAGCTCTCAAAGAATTCAATGTTTCACGAAAGGTCAAAAAACATTGATATCAATTAACACTTCATCATGGACAGAGTACAAAAGGGAGCAGTGAAGCTCCATCACATTTCCATTGATGAGAAAATTGTTGATATTCTCACCAAACCCCTAGTGAAGGGGAAGTTTTTCTACTTCAAATACAAACTAGGAGTGGTGGAGAATTCCTCCCTCTCTAAGAGGGAGTGTTGTTTTTTATAGCTTCGGAAGGCATTCCCACTAGAGGCCAAGGTGCCAGGCATGTGGGAATCTTCGTTGGCACCATATTATCCTTTCGTTTCAGTAAAATTGACATTGGCATAAGGCTAGGGTCTCATGGGAAAGTTGATGGGCTTCGTGGGCTTGTGTAGGGGTTTCACACCCACAAATATGCTTAAAATATTCTAATTAATTGTTGAGTTTAGGAAGGGCTCCTAAACTCACTCATTTGAATCCTATAAAAGGATAAGAGGAGATTGTGACATCTCAATGTGGCATTATGGAGTTAGCATAAGTGAGTGAGTACTTGTGCTAGGAGGATGGAGATTTCAACAAGGAAATTTTGGCACCTAGGCAATCTGGCCTAGGGTTTTTTGGTCTTGTTTGTCTTGTTCTTGGTAAGGAAAATAGGCCACACATGTGGAAGGAAAGGTTACAGCTCAAGAGAGAGAGGTTTCATATGTAGAGAATAGTAGCAGTTGAGAATATAGGCCTCACATGTGGTATAGATCACATGTGTGAACCGTACAGGTCCATACAGTAGACCATATGAATATGTACAACAGGTTGAACGTGTGAGGTAGGTTGGTCGCACTTGTGAGGATATTTATGGGAATTTTGGGGCCGCACGTGTGAAGGGACAAGTTCGTACAGGCTGACATCAGTAGCCGTATGACTAATGTCAGCATGTCCTACAGGTGACCTGAGGTAAGGTTTACTGATTGGAAAAATTTTGGAAAATTTTGTTGAATTTGGTTGCTAAATTTCTAAAGTTGTGAGGATAGGTTTGGTCCTCTGTTTTGGTAATTTTTTGGTTGACAAGAAGGCTGATTTTTTACCTTTAGAAATTAATAATTACAATGCAGAAAATTGTGTCTCAAATTTGCAAATGATTTATCTCTGATCCCGATGTTTCAACTACTATAATTTTTTTGTCATAATTTCACTGTAAAGTTGTTCAGTGATGTCAGCTAGGGTTTGCTACTAAATCACTAGAAAGAAATTTTCTGATTTGAGATTAGACACATAGAGATGCATGTGAAAATTGACATTAAATCTATCATTCCTTAACCCAACATTTCATTTTGTCCCATAACTAATTTTTCAAAGGATGACTATGGCCAAATTCTTCCTTTTCTTTCTTGTAGTAGTGGCTAATAAACAATCCACCACCCCTGAATTTCCGCCTTCCTTTGGATAAGTGGACCTTGGCATTAAGTTGAATCTATTAGTAGAATTTCTAGTATTATCATAAAGATATTTTGAGCATATTTCCATTATTAATAAGGGATTTACTTAGCAATTACTTTGCAGGGCTTGGCTAGATGTAATTTTTATTAATTATGGCAAGCTTTTCCCTTCTGGGCATGAAGTTTGGGGCTTGATGGGTTTGGTTCTCCTCTTGTGACAGATTGACATGAAAAATGAGCCTCCTATTGTAGGTATGTTATGCCATGCATGGTGGATGGTTAGAGGCATCCTTGCTCATTATATATATATATATATATATATATATATATA